>JARFTM010000121.1:0-101749 GCA_030278935.1 Trichoderma polysporum | reverse complement strand
GGGTAGAGGGGGATGGGGGGGGGGGTTTCTGGAAGTAGACAGAAAAGAGATTACACACTAGAGATATCGTAAACAACAACAGCAACGCTTGAGTCGCGGATGTATGAAGGGATCAAGCTTCGGAATCGTTCTTGTCCTGCGGTATCCCATAGCTGTAGCCGTACCGTCCGGTCCTCGAGATACATGGTCTATGTCTAGATATTAGGCTCGTGTACCGCCAAATGGCTTGAACGAATGGGGGGGTTTTCGTACCTTGGAGAGAAAATCGATACCAATAGTTGCTTGATACATATTGTCGAACGAGTCGTACATGAATCGAGTGATCAGAGACGTCTTGCCCACTGTGCCGTAAACTCGGTCAGTCACCAAATCGCCAGATAGCAGGTGGAGCCAGACAATAGACACATACCGCTTTGTTCCCCTAAGAAGACCAGCCTGGACAGTACCGAATTATCATTAGCGACTGGTACGCAGACAATAAAAGAGTAGATGAGGAAGCATACTTGAACTTCTTCAAGGGGTTGTTGTAGGATCCTCCTGCTTGCGCCATGGTTGCTTCGTGTGGTGGTTTGTGATGCTGGCCTTGGATATCCCGAGGTCGCCAAAAGAACTGGTTGGGTTGCTTTCTGATGGACAGAGGCAATGGCTTCCAATTGTTTTCTGACGAATTCGTGCAGTGTACAAATTTGGTCTCTGCTATTGCTCTTTGCTGTAGCTTTTCGAACTGTGAAATATTAGGCAGCCCCGAAAGGAGGTGGTGACAATTGATAATGACCGCCACCAGGCTTCGGGTTAATAAATAACAGGCAATATTAGTCCAAGAGCCACTTTGGGTCTCTGGACAACTCAGAAAACGGCCTCCGCATGCCCCGCTGTCCGACCGTTCTTTACGCGACCAGACTAGGAATAGCCTTCTATTGTACAATAATATACGGGGCCAGGTCTCTCGTTGCGAAGGGGACAACGGGATTGGTACCTTAATGGCTTGTTGGTGGGGGACCCGCTAAAAAATCTCGAGAAAAGTTGCTGATAAGACAGAATCGCCCAGCCAGGTCCTCCACACTGTAAATTTGCGACTGCGACCTGATATTGCCACAGCCGAGCATCAGTTCGAAGCATAGTATCTCAATTTGAAGTTTCGAGTCTCAAAGCCAGGCTCTAGCCAATTGCAGAGAAAAAGAAAAGAAAGATGCCTGTTCTTCGCTCAGCCACCGCTGGCTCTGGCGAAGCCCCCAAGCAATACACCCAGCCTTCCAGGAAAGGAAAGAAAGCATGGAGGAAGAACGTGGATGTGACAGAAGTCGAGGAGGGTCTTCGAGAGTTGAACGATGAAATTATTCGAGGGTATGATGTCCTTCTTCCTTCAAGCCTCTTCTGATTCATCTGAAAAAAAAAGAATTTGTGCTAACAGTTTCTGATAGTGGTGTCATTCGAGAGAAGCCATCCGAAGATCTCTTCACCCTCGACGTAGCAGGCGACTCCAAGATTCCCAAGAAATTCCCCAAGCACGTCAAGAAGGGCCTCAAGGCCGACGAGATCATCAACAAGCGCTCAGCCGTGCCGGCAGTCTCTATGCGCAAACGCTCAGGCGACAAAACCACCGACGGGCTTATTCCCGCCAAGCGCCAGCGCACGGATTGGGTCTCCCACAAGGAGTTGGCTCGCCTAAGGAAGGTTGCAGACGGACATCACGAGACTACCGTGGCTGTCAGGGACGCTACCTATGACCTGTGGAATGCCCCTGCTGAAGTGGCCGAAGATCCGACAGACTTTCTGCCTGAAAAAACTGAACCAAAGGTCCCCAAATCTATGAAGCAGCAGCCTCTATCTCTCCTCTCCAGCGGCAAGCAAATTCCCGCAGTGCTCAAGCCCACAGGCGGATACAGTTATAACCCTTCTTTCCCAGAATATGAGGGACGACTCGCCGAGGAGAGCACCAAGGCCATCGAGGCCGAGCAGAAGCGCCTCGAGGTAGAGGCTGCAGAGGCTGCCAGACTAGAGGCCATAGCAAAGTCGGCCGCAGAAGCAGAAGCCGCTGAGCAGCGGGCCAACATGTCAGAGTGGGAAGAAGACTCCGAGTGGGAGGGCCTCCAGTCCGGCGTGGAGGATGAACGGCCTAGTGCAAAGCAGCCTAAGCGCAAGACGCAGACCCAGCGAAATCGCACCAAGCGCAGAAAGGAAGAAGAGCAGCTGGCGAAGCACAAGGCTGACATGAAGATCCGCAGAGCGCAGGAGCAGCGCATCAAGGAAATTGCCGAAGAGATCGCGGAGGCGGAGAAGCAGAATGCCCTCGTCGTAGCCCAAGCCGCCGAGGATGACTCGGACGCCCACAGCGAGATTGGCGAGGAAAAGCTGCGGAGGAGGCAGCTGGGCAAGTACAAGCTCCCGGAGAAGGATCTGGAGCTTGTTCTGCCGGATGAGCTGCAGGAGTCGCTACGACTGCTTAAGCCGGAAGGCAATCTGCTCAAAGACCGATACAGAAGCATGCTGCTTAGAGGAAAGGTGGAGAGCCGCAGACATATTCCGTTCAAGAAGCAGGCCAGGACCAAGGTCACTGAAAAGTGGACGCACAAGGATTTTGTTATATAGACAGAACTAATGATTCTCCTTTCGTATATTCCATCTGGTTTTTTGTTTGATCTCAGAAAAAGACTTTAGATCATGGCGTTGATAATATTATTGCATCAATCAAAAAGTTTTGTTTTAAATGAATACGCTTTTTCTAATGCTATTTACTTCAAATGAACAAATATACACTCAAATGAATCAGGCATATATAATAATATATATATACCCAACTCCTCCCTTCCAAGTCCTTGTCCCCTTCCATAAATTTTTATTAGCTGGCATTATATAATGTGGTTCCAGTCCATACGATTTCGATTCTAAAGCTGACAAGCACTGTTGTCTAAATACTTGTTTAATGCTTTGAGATCACAACGTCACAAAAAAGACCCCTTAAAAAGCCACGAGATCTAAAAATTCATATCGTTAGCATTCGGGTCAATTGAGATAGGGAAAGTATAAAAAGCAACACATACCTCTACCAAAGAGTCCTCGCTTCATCCAGTCCATTGCCATCAAACTCCTCGTCCTAAAGCTCACGCTCTGCGTAAAGTAGATTGACCTCCAGGCGTACACAGCCCAGAGTCCGCCAGCCATGCTCCAGCCATCACCCAGGTCAAAGACGGCTGAGTTTCCGATATATGCCAAGCTGCCCAGGTGGCGGTACTCAAACGCCTTGTAGATGGCAGCATCTAAATCGCCATCTCGGATATCATTTGCCAACATTGCGTCTGAGATCCTCGCCAGCTTATTGAATTTATGGGCCAAGTAACATCCCTGTTGGTGGGCACGCTGAGCTGTGGCGGGGAGTGATGTCAGCTTGCTATCAATCTGGTTGAGGAGTTCCCGAAGTTCGCCAAAATCGAGTGTTCCGGACTGGTCCTTGTCGAATTCGGCAAAAAGTTTATCAAGACGCTTGAGGTGATTAACCGCCTGCGGAAATCGCTTCTTGACGTCCTGTGCAATGGTTCGCCAGTCGGAGAAATGGAGCTGAAGAGTTTCTGGCTCTATTCCACGCTTCCATGCGAGCCTACGGAGAAAGGTAACGATGCTCTCGGCAACGTTATTCTGGACAGTGGAACAGTCGCCAATGGCGTAGACATCGCCGAGAGGCGCGCCATTTAAGCGAAGGTGGGTGTCCGTTTCCAACGCATGTTGGTTTGTCTGGATATCGCCCAGCTTCTTTGCCAATTTCTTAGATAGAGAGGTAGGAGAGACGCCAGTAGACCACAAGCAGAAGCCTATTGGAAGCTCCTTGGTTACCACAGATCCGTCCTCCTGCTTCTGGCTAAAGATGATCTTGTCCGGCTGAACTTCCTTTACTCGCGAATTGGTGAGCACCTCGATCTGGTCGCGGACAAACCGTTCCTCTGCATATTTAGAAACTGTCTCATCGTAGGTATTTAAAATATGGCTTCGGCTCTGGATGATATGAACGGATATTTCATTTCGTAGCAAACGAGGGAAGTGTCGAGTCAAATCCTCATTCAAAAGATCAAAGAGCTCCGCAGCGAACTCGACACCAGTCGGCCCACCGCCGCTAACGACAAAAGAGAGAAGCCGCTTGCGCTCCTCGTCTGTGGTGGTAGGCAGGCAGGCAAGCTCGAGATTTTGAATGACCTTGTTCCGAATCATCCGCGCGTCGTTAATGTCTTTGAGGAAAAACGCGTTCTCCAGCCCCTTGACACCATGAGGATTTGTTGAAGAGCCAACAGCAACGACTAGCTTATCATAGGGGACGTAGAAGCGGACCTCCTTGCCCCGGTGATCAAGCTGGGATACCTCGACTAGCTTCTCTGAGAACTCGACGTCTTCCGCCTTGGCCCGTATAAAGTGACCGTTTACACGGCTCAATATCCGCCGAATTGGTTCAACTAGAGAACGCAATTCCAAGGTTCCCACAGTAGCAGATGGCAGCATAGGGGTGAAGAGAAAGTAGTTTGCGGGAGAGATGACGGTGACATTGTAATCGTCTGGGTTTAGTTCTTTGAGGAGTGCCACGCCGCCCCATCCACCACCCAGGATAACCAGCCTGGGCTTGCTCTTGCTATTCTGTCTCGACCCTGCTTCATCATCATCTATGAAAACCTCGGCGATTGGCAGGTTCTTGGGGCCGCCGCGACGTGGCTGAAGCGCAAGATGCGATACGTCGATATCGCTCTGCGTGCCGTGTTCTTTGTAGGTGCTGGCGTCGTATATGAAAAAGGCGAGGACGCCGCCGCCTAACACAACAATTGAAATCCCAACCCACGCAGCAGCTCGGTAGAGGAAATTGAGCAGCCACGATTTGCGCTGGGGCAGCGGCTTTCCAGATAGCGCGCGAGAGAGCACGAGGCTGGGATGCTGAAGCTGGGGCTGGAGTTGGAGTCGCTCGACCGAATTCGCTGCTAAGCCAGTTCTTCTAGCCTGAGAGTAGATCTTGGTGAAGCTTCGCAGTTGCGTACATCTTGTCGCGGTGATGGCTGTGCGCGAGCCGTTTGGGAGGGAGAGACGCTGCCTGGTGACGCCACTCGTTGCCAGGCGGAGGGATCCCAATGCTTTCGCTGAAGTCACCGGCATCGTCAACAGCAAGTCAATTGTGTTGACACGATTCGTTCACCATGAAAGCCCAAGGTCAGCCCCTCGTGCCAATTGATTAATTGCAGGGATTCGAAAACGAAGGGAGTGGCTTATGTCACGCAAACAGCCGATGTTCTGATGTCCTGTACGTTAATGCAGAGAGCTGATGTTTTCTGTTTCTAGTAATGAATCGTTCGATAATGAGAGATTTAACAATAGACGCTCTCCCTTATGCACACACACACAAAGCGCCCTTTGTGATATATAGGCCCTTTTGACTGGTCATGGACTACGCTACTTGCTACTCTGGATAGGCCGGCGAAGCTCATGGCGTCATAGGCTCCCAGGAATGGACTACAGGCCCCCACTGAAGCTGAAAGCGTAGCTCTTTAGCGACCAGGAACGCCGATACGCGATCGCCTGTGCCAATTGAGCGATCCACCGATGCAACCTGGCCTAGGCGATGCCGCCAGTTCCATGGAAATGCAGATTTCATCACACGGCGAAACGGAGTGGAGGCAAGGATCTAATTACGACACGAGTTTGACAAGCTTGATATCGATCATTATTACGTGCATGCTCCGTATGTTTGCTGCAGATTATTAGGGTAGAAGGCCAAAAGACATGCATCGAAGTGCCCAAACCACAAACTGAGCCAGGGCCTATTATGAAGAGAAAAGGAAAGGCAACACTGCCAGTTTAAAAAAAAAATTGAGAAACAAAGAAAAGAAAAGGAAGCCCCAAATGAGTAAATCTGCGTATCGCAATCGGAACATCGCCCGTTGACAGGAATGGCATCCGCTGTCGCCGTGAAGATGGCGTGCCGGAAGTCGGCTCTTAGACTTCGGCCTCGCGGAGATGTCGCGGCCGCCGACGTCGGTTTTCGTCTTTTTGTCCCGGCAGCCTCGCCGACACAGCGAGTATTAACTCTAAAAACAACTTAGAGACATTAATTCTCCTAGTAATTCCACGCGATTACTAGTACTAGTAGTAACGTTTTGCGATGTAGAGCATCCACAAAACACTCTTGTTTGACATCACCATATGTGTACTCCGTAAGTTGCAAGCATTCATTCACGCATCCAAACAACACATGTGCATTCATGTCATCATCAGAACGGTCGTCATCGTCAATAGCTAGCACCTGTTGTCCCACCAGGCCTAAGAGGAAGCATCAATCTCGTCGTGTACTATGCAAGTTGAATGGGGTGATGATATAGATTTTAGAATTTGCAGGTCGCTCAACAACGGAAATATCTCTTTTCAACCCACCGCTGCTCCTGGTGGTGCAGAAGGTTGCAGACCACGGCCGTAATCTCTGGAAATACCGTCATCAACCTATGCAAGCCAACTTTCCCGGCGGAATAAGTTGCTAGGACGATACGTTCCAATGCAACGCCATGGTCAACCAGAACTTGAACTGCCATAAGAGCTGACCCTCCGCTGGCCATCTGTGTGTCCAGTAGCAACACGCTCTCATGCTCGTGGATGTCTTCTGGGAGACGCAGATAATGGAGCTCTGGTTCTCCAGTCGAATAACTGGACTGGATCAGGAGCCGCCCTGTTCTGCAGTCCGGGATAGTCTTTCTGAGGGCCGGCTCAAAGGCCGACCCTCCTCGGAGTACAATTACAGCGCTGACCTCCCCCTTGGGCCGCAAACCGTTGTACGTATAGCCCGGTGGCGTTTCAATTGACGTTTCTTCAAACTGAACGTTGTTCAAAGCCCTATGCTAAAGTCAGCACACGGCACTCTTTGGGTAAAGCTCGCCTCATATTTGACCTACTGTTCGATAATCAAAGCGGCAAGGCGATCGAAATAAAAGATGAAATCTTCGGCTGATGTGTCTATGTCTTGAAGAATTGTGTTCATGAATTTGATTTGAGGCGCTTCGCTCATGACTACAACACGTTCGGAAAGAGGTTCATCTCTATCTCGGACCTCAAGCCTAGCCAGAGCCTCTCGATGATGAGTCGACTTCACAAAGAGCTTCTTTTCGATGAATTGAACCATCATCTCTTTACATCATTCAGTGTCTTTTTCAAAAAAGGATCAAACGGAGAGCTTGGAGAAAAAAAGATCCAGGTAGGAACCAGATTTGACTCACCCAGTGCTACTTGGTTCTCGATTCCTCTTGGTACGATTAAATCGGCCACTTTGCGTTGTGGCTCGACGTACTAATTTATATGAGACGGGCTCTGGTAAGCGAGAGGTCCACCTAATAGGCAAACTGCAGCTTTATTGGGAATCTCACCTTTTCAAAGTTTGGTTTCACATAGGCGAACCACTGCTTTATGCAGCCTTCGACATCCCGACCTCGCTCCCGAACATCTCGGACAACTAGGAAGCAATAGTGAGCACTTACGTCTTCTTCAGCGGCTCTACGGCAAAGAAGATGGCTTACTTCTCCGCGACAAGCAAGTGTCTGCATCAGCATCGCAGTAGATCTAAATGCTCGTCAGAATTTCATCTAGCAGTGTCATTGGTAAGGGCCAGCATACTGCCATGTCACATAGCTCACGAACCCGCGGGTCATAGAGGGCGAAAATGCCTTCCAAGACGAGTACGTGCGGGGAATAGATGGATGTGGTGTTTTCTAGTCGTGCATGCTTAGCGAACGAGTACACAGGAACCTCTGCTCGCTTCCTGGAGAGGTTGAGTTAACACGCATATCCAAAATTCGCTTCATGTACAACAGGTCATCGTTACCCAGCTTTCAAATCCCGTAGAGTGGCGATTAGAGCGTCAAAATCAATGGCCTACGTAAGCAACTTTAAGCGTCTGATCGTTGAAGATGCAATACTTGCAATACTCTGTAATCCAGCAGAGAAACAGCATCGGATTCTGGTGCGTACCTCTGGGGAGTCAAAATCGTAATCGTTGGCAAATGCCAGCTTGGATTGGGCAGGGGTCAATGTCTTATAGAACGAGTCCTGATTTAGCTGTTAGTCACGACATTCCAGATCCGGTTGTGCCTCCTGGGGTGTTCATGCCATGGAGAGAATGACAACCCAGGGCAGGTTGAGCTTCTTCACTATCGTCTGAGATAGCGTCGACTTGCCGGAGCCTGAGCTGCCAGCAACGGCAATGATGCTAACATCTGCCCATGGCGGAGAGTAGTAAGCTCGCTTCTGAACCGTGACATGGCTCTCGAGCTGCGACATTTCTACCACCAGGACAAGTGCTGGCCCGAACCGTGGGTTGGGTGATTGACCGATACGCCGTCGTTACGAGCAAGAACAAGCACAAGATTACGCTTTTTATCTTAGGGTACAGAGTAGTAGATGAAGTGGGAAGCGGCTCGCGTGATCCACCCAGTAGTCGCCAAAAGCGAGTTTTTTGCTGGCACCAGTATCAGAGGACGTTGCCACAGACGAGAGCAGATGCAAGAGCGGATGCGAGAGAAGATCGCGGATAGAGGGTGTAAGAGGAAGTTAGCCGTGGCGAAACGACCGTTGATCGACGGGTAGATGGCGGAATAGATGTATGTAAATTGACGGTCAGGGCGCAGGACAAAATCTTATCGGGCTGCGCTGTCTGCTGTGGCTCGACGGCCTGCCAACCCACCGAAATCGAGGCTTCGAGGGCGTGGGACGGAGATGGCCGCTTCTACAGCTGGCCATCCGCTAACGTATCGGCGGCGGATAGACCCCATCCAAGCGAAGCTTAAGCCGCGCTGATAGGTCTGGTAGGGCTTGGTGAGGCACAAGTACCTAAGCAAGCATACGCCAGTGGCTTTTGGTAGGTGACTAGTAGTAACGGCTCACATGGCTGGGTTGCCTGCATCTAGGCAGAGAGCGCTAGGGTTACGGGCGGGCTTGGAGCAGGTCTTGAGATGAGGCGGTTGGCGTCCAAATTCAGCCTCGCGTTGAGATAGACATAATGGTGGTTGAGTTTTGATCAGGCAGCCTTGTCTCGTGCTCCCATTGCTCTCCCGTGCCTTCCTTTCCCTTGGCTAGCTGAGACCTACTCTATTTGCGGCTGCCAAATGGGAGCAGAGGGACCTACACCAAGATATCGATACCCAAAAGCTGCGACCTGCAGAATACGTTGGTTTCTTGTACATTAGTTTGCATTCTGCAGCCAGTTGATATCTGACTGGATTATTACAGGGGACTAGATAGGCTGGGGATGTACCGAGACATTTCGCCTCGGCAACAACAAAAAAAAAGATAAAAAAGGTTTATGCAAGGGGTATCTGTCTCTTGAGCATAAATGCTACAGGCTGACGGCACTACGAAGTACCTGCTGTTACCAAAGTCCAGTTGTAACCTAGTTTTATACCCATGTGGATTTCTTTTTATTTTTTTTCCGCTGGAGAAAAATTTTCTTCTTTTCTACTTTGCTCTCGTTATCATGATCGTGGTACTGATAGACCCCCCAAAATGTTAGCAGTGTCTCAGGGCTCCATCCTACCATCCTCTTCTAATTAGTGGTCAAGGTCCCCGCTAGAGAGGGCAAATGCAGCCGCAAGAAGCTACTGTGGGGCCGGTTCCAGGTGTCCGCGTCAACTATTGGCCCGCTTGGATGACTGTACATGGGACCAAGCCACCTCCAAAAAGGGCTTTCGCTGCTCTTCCGTCTGCAGAAATCGTATCCTTCCACAAACCAAACTTTTCTCTTTCTCTCTCAGCACTGGGCGCCACATTCGCCCTTTTCGCGAGCCAGCGGTTCCACGACTCAGCTTGCCAATGCGCTGAAACGGTGGCATCCTCGGCTTCCTCTTTGGCTGCCGCGCACGCCATGAGCCTCTTTATTCTCGCATTACCGCTGTTGTTGTACCGTAACTAGAGCTGCTGCCGGCTTCCTGCGGGAGGACCGTTTGATCGGATCCATGGTACGATGCCGTGATGTCTCTGGGCCTTGCACTCCCCCGCTCCATGTCCTGACTCTCTGCGCAGATGTCGTCAGCTTCTACAGCTACTCCGGCTAAGCATGCCTTTGAGAGGCGTGTTGAGGGGGTCAAGTCTCCCAAAAAGTATGATAACCCCCACCAACCCTGCGTCCTTTCCACAATTCCCATGGCATGTTTGTATATGATGAACACTATATCAATGGGAATCTCTCCGAGACCTTTTGTGCAGAAAACCGATATAATCTTCTTTTTTCCTGACCCATTCCAAACATCTTGTCATAATTTTGATATTTTTCTTGGCGTTACAACCAAAGCAAGTTATTAACTGGCTTGTAGCGATATTAATGCCTTGATTTTGGACTATTTGACCATGGAGGGCTACCCGAATGCGGCCGCAAGATTCTCGAAAGAGGCAAAATTGCAGCCACAGCAGGACACCTCGGCCATTCGAGCCAGGCAGCAGATTCAGAACTGCATTCATAGTGGAAATATTCAAACCGCTATCGAAACTTTGAATGAGCTTGACCCTGAGGTATGTCGCACCATAGCCTGCTATATCTTTTTTCTCTCTTGCCCTTCGTGATTAGAACACGAGTTTTTACATGCACCACGCATATGGCCAGTTTCTGGCCAGTGATGATAAACACCACTTTCTTTATGACCTACCGCTTTATTCAGTGTTACATTTATATTCTGGTTTTGGTTATTGGTACAAAGTTCCTAACTAGCGCCTTAGATTCTGGATAAAGACAAGGCTTTGCGCTTTTCTCTACTGCGGCTTCAGCTTGTTGAGTTAATCCGAGTATGCAATGCATCGGGAGGGGACATTGGCCCTGCCCTGAAATTTGCAACTGAGCAACTCGGGCCGCCGGCTTCCACGAATCCTGCATTTCTAGAAGATCTAGAGACAACAATGGCTCTGTTGTTATTTAACTCGGATGCCCTGGAGCCTCAATTGGCTGCTCTCCTCGACCCTGGTCTGCGTCGTGATGCAGCAGATAGAGTGAACAGGGCCATCTTGGAAAGGCAGTCAACCAGGCGTGAGGCTGCCATCCGCCAGCTCGTAAAGATGCGAGCCTGGGCAGAGGGTGCAGCAAGGGACAAGGGGACCGGCCTTCCAGAACGGCTCGATCTTGGATTGAGAGGCGACGAGTCTCAAAGCCAAACGTGGCGGGGTTCTAATTCTGAGAATGGACATGAATCCATGGTGACAACCTGAATAAGTCGATGGAATTTATGAATATGGCGGCTCCTATTACATTACGGTTTACAGTCCTATAATGACGATCAATGCAAATGAAATCACGTTTTATGTATAATTTGGCATAGGCCATTGTAGTCCTGGCATGCGCGTTATGTGAACTGAATATTTTCTGTGCCTGTCACGGGAGAAGCGGCGGATATTCTACGTAAAACGTTTCAATCAATCTACAGCCCGAGGCGTAAGGAGGCTTTGCTACCTGCGTAGAATCAAGAAGCTCAATATACAAGCTAGGACGGCAACGCTCTCACTTTTTCTCTTGAATATGTGCATGTGTGAATCAAAGTTTGATCATATGTTTTCTTATCTAAAATATATGTACGGGCAGCCAAGTTCATTGCCCTATTTTGTCCGGATGTGCTTCAACTTCTTTGGTGTGTATAGGAAGTTGTTTGCGTATGCTTTGGGTGCGATCTTTCGCGAATTGGGCTCTTGGACAAAGTATTCGTAGCCCTGCTTCTCTGCAAAATGAATGGCGTCCTCCTTAGATTTGAAGTTGATGTGAGTTCCCTGCATGAAATCTCCCGAAGATTGCCATCCAATCAACTGGTTTTCCCAACGGTGTCCCTTGGGCAGAATATCCCAATCCATTCGCCAGTGCTCACCCTTGAAATCTCCAGATTGGGTAGCTGGCTTTGCCTTCTTGTAGATGCTAAACATGGAGTTAGAAGAGTAAATCTTTAATTAAGAGTAACGGTTTGAAGAGGGGGGCTATCAAACTAACCGGACTGTCCTTGCCTGAAGCTCTATAGGAGCACCGGAAATGGTGGCGGCAGGAAGAATTTCCTCAGTCCCGTCCTGCACACGCTTGGGGACCGGAGTATATGTGCTACACATTGTTAGCGCTCGAAAATCATCGTTAAAGAGAGAAAATAGCTGTCGTACGAGGTGGCCTTGTCGATAGATACGTTGTAATCGGGTTGATTGGCACTTGGCGTCGCAGGGACGACGTCGGCGGGCTTGGCCACAGAGCTTTCAAAGCGACGGGGAATAGATGCCAATGCGATCCGCGGGCGCATGGCATTGCGCACCAGGCGAGCAGCCGACTGTGTTCTGAGAGACGCCATGGCGATGAAAGCGTGCCTCTCAATTGAATGAAATGGGATTGTCCACGATGGCTATGATGGTGGTTTGCGGCGAATGTTCAAGTGGGCTTGAGAGAAATGGAGACCGCTGATTGGGTGGTGCGGAGCGATATTTTACCGAGACGAGTGCTTTTCGGCAAGATCCTCTTGGCTGCGACCATGGTTCAAATCCAGCGATTTATCGACGACCTTTGCCATTGAGCGCCTTCAGACGTAGCTATTCGCCATATTTCAGAGCGTCTTTCCTCGACATCCGACATCATGAGCTTCGTCACTCGCCGAGCGCTTTCTACGCTCATTCCCCCCAAGGTGAGTCTCTTTTCAAGTGGTATCCGAAATTGCCTGTACCATGTTGCTAATATCCTGTGCTCAGATTGCCTCTCCTAAGGTATGAGAAAAAATTCAGTGATTGGAAAAGAACCCCCCTGCCGGATAACGCATACCGATATTCTTCGAAAGAGCGCAAATACGATGGAGAGGAACGGGTCGTTGTGCGAAGAAAAGCGATGCGAATCTCTGGTCGACCGAAGTGCGGGACAATGAACATTTGACTAACAAACGATGCTCGATACTAGGCGATTGGTGCTGCTCCCGATGCTCTGCGCATGCAGCGTGTCGTGAGCTTCTACGAGAAGCTTCCCCGGGGTGCCGCTCCCGAAACCAAGGGCAAGGGTCTTCTCGGCCGCTATCAGGCCAAGTACTTTGGCAAGAATGCGTCTGCTCAGCGTACGACATGATCAAATTCAACATCTTAGATGCGAAACATAGCTAACTTGCTTCGAACTTGTAGCTATCGTGCACGCCCTGCTTTTCCTCATCGGCATTGGTTACGCCCAGAACTACTACTTCCACCTGCGTACGTACATGAGGCCGTTTGATTTCGGTTATATGCATAGCTAATAATGCCATATTTGTATAGGTCACCACAAGAACAATGCGCACTAAAGTACTATGGATGGTTTGTTGAAGCCTCTCTCGAAATGATGAGCGGTTATGTAAATAGACTCTAGAACGGTGCTGTCATAGACACACCCGGGCTTCCTTATGTACTATCAGACACGCATTGAATACCTTTTTCTCTCCCAACTGATGATACTGAAGTGATGCACGAATTTTTCTTGCCACTTTGGTTATTTGTTTTGTCTTGTTTTATTTTTCTTTATATCAGCTATCTGTCCTTGCAGCACATGAGCCATTCTGATCAAGGATGGTACAAGGATGGTACGGCGTTTTACGTGTGAGGATTCTTTTAGTTGGAACTACTATTCCATACCCTCAATGGCTGCCAAGTCTCTGAAGCATTATGACTGATCTTTTATAATCACAGTCAGCCGGCGAGAATAAGATCAGCTTGGGCTTGATCGGCCGGGCCATGAGTCACTTTAAGGAGGATCTGCTGATGCTGACTGACTGACTGACTGGCCAACAGAACAGCTGCATGAGGACACGACTATCGAAAATACGTTCGTATTTCTCTTTACTTGAAAAGTGACCCGATGGTTGGCAAAAGACTACTTGCTAAAGAAGTCGATAGGTAGTAAGTAGTTGGTGCTTACCCTGGGCATAGAGGCCTGGTGCTTTATTTATCTGGTGTGGCCAGTAATACGATGGGATGATTGTCTTGTTCGGGCCATGCGTGCAAAAAATCACAGACACTGTGCAGCAGCTGTTAGCCCTCCCAAAACGGCACCTTTACAGAACACCTTGAATCGTCAATAGGCACCTTGGCACTAAGCAATCAGGTATGCTAAGCCTCTTCTAGTGAAACAGCGCTGTTCACAGCATTACCTCAGCGGGGGCTTCAGTGGCAGCGACGCACGGGCCCCATTCAGGCCAAACTTTCCCACTCAGCGCTAGGCCGCAATCAGGTGCCTGCAGCTTCGAAAATCAGGTCGCCTTCCACCTCACCA
Organism: Trichoderma polysporum; assembly: GCA_030278935.1. Taxonomy (NCBI): domain Eukaryota; kingdom Fungi; phylum Ascomycota; class Sordariomycetes; order Hypocreales; family Hypocreaceae; genus Trichoderma; species Trichoderma polysporum. The sequence goes on along the minus strand of JARFTM010000121.1, from coordinate 87,516 downwards.
TCGCTATTCCAGACACATCGCAGCCGAGTCTCTCGATACCGGTGACTGATCTGACGACTCCTTCCATCGACACCGACCCTCATTGCGAGGCCCAGGAAGAGAGGATTTTGCCCCGAAGCCTCCGCTATACCTCTCACCGCCATCATCGCCCTTCCCTCGGTATTGCCAGCTCCATTCGCGATTCCGCAGACCCCCCTCCTCCTCCTCCTCCTTCTCCTCCCTTTACCGATATCACGCTGTCGCCTTGCTTTTTGTGTGCGTTGTTCCAGGCAGCCAAGCACACTCGCAGGCCCTTTTCTTTAGTCGGAGATCTCGAGAGGCGATTTGATTCTGGGTCTTAGAGAGAGTTCGCATCCTTACGGCTCCCACCGGCGCACACCTGCCACAACGACGGATGATGGCCGCTGAGCCCTCCACCGACAACTCAGCTGATGTGTTTGCCTCGACTGAACCGCAATCTGTGAGGCGCCTCATTCCTTATCCCTCTGGGGACCGCAGGACATTTTTGTAACGGTGTCGGCGCGGGCTTGTTTCCTACGCTCCTCTGGGTGTAACGACACACTGTGCTGTTGAGATATACTAATATGATGCTCCTTGATTCGCAGGCTACCGACTCTCAACATGGCGAACTGGTGCCGCCAGCTGTAAACGGAGGCTCCCCACTCCCTGAAGACATCGCAAACAAGCGCATTACGAGTGTCGAAGACCAGGTCAACTCTGCAGACGTTAGTGTGAGTGGGGGATCAGATACAGAGGCATCACGCGCAAAGGATGGCGACAAAGGTCAAGGCCGCGCTGGGGCCTCAGCGAAAAGGCCTGCGACGTTCAAAGCTGTTTCTGTCAACAAGACTTTCCTCGCTTCTAAGGCGAACCCAAATGTCTCATCCAAGACCAGCGACAAGCCGGCTGCGGGCTCCAGTACCCCGCCGACTGGCTCCGCCACCTTGTCCATATCACGACCACGTTTAGTTGCAAAGTCCGGTAGTGGTACCGGTAACTCAACTCCGAGGTTGTCACTGGCGAATGGTGGAAAGCCGGCTGCTGCACCTGACCCCAACGTTGTGTGGAACAAGAATAGGCGTAAGTGATCCAATGTTGGAGGAAAGTTTCTTCGTCTGCTGTACGATTTGCTGATTTCATGCTTGCGTTTTTGGCTTCTAGCTACACCTGCCCCAGAACCCAAAAAGTTTACGGACGAAGAGCTCAAAAAGTATGGAATTCACATGGCTAGTCGCCTAAACGAAGACGATGCTCAGGGGCAAAATAAGTGGGCAGACATCGATGACGATGACGACGACTGGGCACCCGAAGCGATAACCTGGGGAGACGGCACCAAAACGACTCTACCCCATCCTGATGAATCCTTAGGACGTGTGCCAGAGCGTGCGCCAGATTTGATCAAAAGTCCCACGCAAGAAAAGCCGTCCTCTCCCGCACCGTTAGGCGCGGCGAGTAGTACGCCGCTACCAAAGTCTGGAGGCCTTCCGTCTGGGAAAGGGCTGGTCCTTAAGAGTGCTGCTCAAGAAAAGCCAGTTCTGGTTGCTAAACCTCCAGTGCCGCCTACGCCCGCTAAATCGCCGTGGGCTACTTTACCGCCTGTAAAGAAAGCGTCGCCCGGCATTGTAGAAGCTGTTTATCCACCGCGTGGCGGTTTGAGAGAATCCTCCTTTGCCACCAACATGGCACCTCCGCCTCCCAGAGAACTCACAGCTGATGATTATTCACGTACAACTTGGAGAGATAGATCTTCCTATGGGAATAAGGAACTCTTCAACTCTCGGTCTGGGCGATATGAGCCTGTTCCTGATCGGCGGCCCTCGATGCGATCTGACTCTCAGACTAGACATCCTGCCCTACTACAGCGTGTGCCTCCATCAGAGCACCCAGCCGAGCCCTCAGCCGCTTTCCAAACTAGTCGCACTGCTCAAGAAGTCCCATTTGGACGACGTAGGGGGTCTTCCAACGTCAGCGGTGGCAGTGGATCATATCTACAGCGTATTAGCAAAGGAAGCGATGGCTCTATGCCGCCGCCTCCTGAGCTCTTTGGTGTCCGTAGAGGCTCCCTAACTGGCTCCGTTATAGAGAGTCCAGTTTCTCCTGTGGCGGTATCCGTGATGAGTCAAGGACAATCAAGACACCAGCCTTTGCACGATATGACCTCTCGGCCGTCTCCTGGGACAACGTATGCTGCCCCTCACTATGGAAACCCACCCCCTGAGATAAATGCCGCTCCTGCTCCTCAACAGCTTGAAGACGACATTGAATATCAGAAGAAACTGATGCGTGAGGGCGTCGAACTTGCTAGGAAACGCCGACAGGAGGAAGAGGCTCGCGAGGAAGCTGCACGCCGAGAGCGTATACAAAAGAAGTTAGAAGCTCTTGGACCTCCTCCGGAAAAGAAGGCCGAAGTGAAAGACGTACCCAAGGACCGCGGAGCGAAGACGGCGCCGAGCCAGCAGCTAGCATCTAGTGAGCAACCCGAAACGCCGACTGCAGCTGAAAACCCTCCAAGTCAAGCAGATGCCAATAAAGATGACGCAGTCACTATAACTCATATCGAAAAGCCCGGATTCGGTCATAAAGACGTTCCATCAGCCAACATCGTCCCGCCTGGCCCAGCAACTAGACGGCTATCTCACAGTCAGGACTCAGACCCTACCAGTGTCTGGGGCAGTTCTGCACCTCGACCAGAGCAACTCCCATCATGGGTTGCTAGGACGCCACGAAATGTCTGGAGCTCCCCAGATAACAACAACGGGCTTGGGAATGGTACATTCAATCCCATTATTGGCCGCGTATCAGGCACATCCACTCAGCCAGCGTCAAACTCTAATGCACCCGCCCCTATTGCCCCTCCAACCATCGCACAATCTTCTTCTCACAGTCGAAACCAAGTCCAGGCACTGATTGGCTCGCGTGCTACACGGTATTCAAATCTGGGAAACGACATTGCGAATAAGTGGGTGACGGGCGTGGCCGAAAATGACAAGAGAATCAGTGCGGCGAAGATAGCTGAAAGGATAGGACGTGAGCGTCAGTTGGCCGACCGTGGAGTCACAGCGGAGGATGCGCAGCCTGCAATCAAAGATACTTGGCGCCCTGTTCACATTCCTGGGGATGGAACCAGGCGCGCCATAAGTTCTAGCGACGGGCAGTCTAATACAGCGGACCCATGGAAGGTCTCGCGAGACGAACTCTCCAAGGGCGTTTCTCCTACGGACGATTCTATCTCGGGCAGCCAACCTGCAGTTATTGGTAATGGAGGTAATGGTTCTGTCCTGCCTTCAAATGGCCCAACAACAACCCCTCAATCACGGCCCTCTCGATTCTTTCCTGCAAGAGATGTTCGTATGGAGATTGGCATGGCTGAGCCACTGCGACCCTCTTCGCCATCTCCCCCGCCACCAACAATGGAAGGCCACCCGGTATATGAAGGGGATATCACCCGTCCGCATGTCTCATTACCAAAACCGCTACCAGTAGTCAAACTGCCCCCTGCTATGGCTGCCGCTCAAGCGTCACAAATAAAGCCAAGCAACCCATGGGCCAACCGAGCGTCTGTTAGAGAAATCTCTCGCACTCCCATCCATCAAGGTCACTCTACACGACGAGTTTCCGAGACATCGCAGGAAAATTGGCAAGATAGAATCAATAACCTTCTCAACGGTGGGAAAGCATCCCCACCGAAACATATGGGAATAGACCCTGCCAGTCGGCATGCACTGGATCATACGACTAACCAGAGTTCTACAACCGTATCTCTGCCTTTTGTCACAATACAGTACTCAACGGAAAGCTCCCAATTATTGACTTCAAAGCCAATGGCAGAGGAATGCTTTGAAGAGCAAGAAATGGGCTCTCTTCCGCAGATTAGGCTTCCACACAAGGCACCAGAAGCGGCATGGCAACCTGCTGCGGGCACAAAGTCAATGCCCAAGAGGTTTTTCGTACAACCGACTGTTATTGAACCGTATTACTTTGCGTCCGAGGTTATTGGCGGCGGAAATGCTGTGAGGATTTATTTCCCAGGGATGAGCGAACCTAAGGTGGCCACTATCCCCTTTTCTGCGGCGAGAGGCGGGCGAGGAAGTCATCGGCCGTCGTCACGACACCGAGGCGGTGGTCATGGGCCTCGTGGCGGTGGTGGTGGCGGTGGCGGCGGCGGTGGAAGCGGCGGCAACGGCAGTAGCAATAGCAAGAGGGAATTCTCAAATACTTACGGAGATTCCTCGAATTCGAGCAACAGTAGCCGCGGCGGCCGTGGTGGATACCGTAGTCGCGGATCCGATACCTGGAGTCGGTATCCCCGTGATCAAGGTTCATTACCTGCCTAGCTGAGCGACTCACAAACCCATTGAAGGACCTTCTTGGGAAGCCTCGGGAAGGGAGGAATACGGTCGGATCTTTACAACCCGACAACATACCGGCACGTTTTATTGTTTTTTTTTTACCCTCAAATGCTTGAGGTATCATACGATAGCTTTCAGTTTCTCACTATTATGGATGGGGATGAGAGTTGACTCTGTTAACTATTAATCGTCGTCTCTGCGTACACTGGATCCGACCGTCTCGGGTGGCACAGAGGCGTATATGTACAATTTCTAAACCCGTTGTTCTGAACGTATCTGATTACACATGGTTTTCTGAAAGGTACCAACCAGTGTCCCTTGAGGCATTGCGAACAGATAAGAGAAGAGAGAGAAAAAGAAAGGAGAAAAAAAGAGATGACCTTCCACCTGCAAAGGATCATTCGTCCGCAATCAGGCTTGCTTAACTTAGCCAGATTTTCATTCTTGTATTGCCATCTCTGGCTACTACCTACCTACCTACCTACCTACCAGTTCCCCCCGAAGCAAGAGGCATCATCTGCGAGAGCAAGACGGAGTGGAAGACTAAATAACCAAACGACTTATACCTTTACGCTCGTAGTGTAACTCAGCAGGATCATGACGACAAAAAAAAACCCCTTCACTCAACCAATATCTGGCCTCTTGCCCGGCTGGTAGGACTTCAAAGGTGGACTGTACGAGTACAGATATGGAATACGGTGTCTTGGGCATATGAGAGGCCCTATAGCTACTATTAATGAAATGACGGACGTTGGGCTTGGGAGAGCCTGCAGAGCGGGCTTTTTTTTGGTGATTGTAAGGCCTGGACAAGGGACCCCTTCAAACGGGGAAACGGTTGGGGAAACAAGGTACTAGTTCACATGACGTGAAATAGTGCAGTATTCTACAGAAAAACATGCCAAATGTTTTGATTTTTTGCTCGTTATAAATCTTTCTCTCGCCCCGTCTCACAAAGTGAATTGCAATGAATAGGTATTTGTGATGTCTTTTTTTATGATCCAATATAGTTTTTCTATCATGTCGTTATGTTAATGCATCCTTCCAACATCCTTTGACATCTGGTCTTTTTTTTTATGTATATAGGCCCCAACTCCAAACTCCCTTCATGCTTGTTATATCATCGCATTACTATTTCCTCCCACCCATCGACTCTCATGTAGCTTTTTCTTCTTTTCTTTTTGTATTTTGTTTAAGAAAAAAAACACATCCAGCAGTGAGTCTAATCCACCAGTAAAGAGAAATTACAGAGCTGTCACGCAGACAATGGCCGCGCTCATAACGGAAATGATTGCTCTGCCTAGAACTCCTCAACCGCACAGTTGGGGTGCAGAACGTAGACGACATTTGCAGGTGTAGCAGATGGGCCCGCGCCATCTGTGAGACCCTCGCCCCTGAGTGCCATGAGTATATTTTCCTATTGAAAGAGAATTGTTAGATCATACAATCAACCTTAAAGTAACAGTAGTGGTAATAGTGTAATTGATGATGAAAGCTTACCTTGACCATCTTGCGCAGAACCATGTTCGCCAGAGTCTTTTCCCTGTGGTAGTCTTCCTCTCCATCCATCTCCGCTTCTTTCTGTTCCAGATACCAGTTGATGAGGACGCTGCCTTCGACGCCGTCGCCGGTGCCAGCCTCATCCTCGTTCACCCTCTGGACAAACATATTCATCATTTGGATGTACGTCTCGTAGGTGATGGTGTGCTTCTTTCTGGCAGGGGCGGTTTGCTCCGTGCCATCTTGGTCTTCTTCTGCCATGGCAGCATCACCCTCGTGGTCCTCTGCAGGAGTGAGTCCAGAGGCCGCATCAGCAGCACGACGAATCGTCTCACTGTCGTCCTGAATATCATCTGTCTCCTCCATCTCAACATCATCGTGCTCAACAGAAATGATACTTTGGCGCAAGAGGTTGTACGCTTCAATAACCATTTCGGAAGAAACTTCCTCAACACAGTTGACCTTGGCAATAGCCTCAGAAAGACGAATCATACTTTCCAACTGACGGACAGTAATTCTGTAAGAGTTCTTGCCAGGGCCACCCTGAGCATCATCAGCCCGGAGCTCTTTGTACTTCTCAACAAGGCATTCCCTCGCCTCATCCGTAAACTCAGGGCGGAATGTCTTGGCGAAGCGGATATATCGCTGCAGTTGTTCTGTGCTAAATTCTGGGGTGATGGCCTCGTCGCGACGCTGGTGGACCCTAACAATATGCTCAGAAAGGTGGCGATCGAATGACTCGGAGCATTCATCCAAAACCACGAAGAACAAGTCAAAACGAGACATGATAGGCGCTGACATATTAATGTTGGCGCGGAGAGTAGTTTTGCGGTTATAGCGACCTCCAACAGGATTAGCCGCGGCCAGGATACTGGTCCGCGCATTGAGAGTTGCTTGGATACCGGCCTTGGCAATTGAGATTGTTTGCTGTTCCATGGCTTCGTGAATGGCAACCTGATCAACAATATCCATCTTGTCAAACTCGTCGATTGCACATATACCATTATCCGCAAGCATGAGTGCTCCCGCCTCAATGGTAAACTCTCCCGTTTCCTCGTCTTTGACTACGGCAGCTGTTAAACCGGCAGCTGAAGAAGCTTTGCCACTGGTGTACACTGCACGTGGTGCGAAGGAGCACACATACTTAAGAAACTGAGACTTGGACGTAGAAGGGTCTCCAACGACGCAAATGTTGATATCACCTCTCAGAGCCATTCCCTCAGCCGTAGTCTTGCCAACACCAGACATGAGTTGTAGGAGGATACCCTTTTTGACTACTTCGTGCCCATACACTGTCGGCGCAATGGAGTTAACCAGTCGAGAATAGATGTGGTCACCGTGTACCATAGATCGCAGGTCCTCGATCTCGGCGTTGTTCATAGACGCCAAAACTGCAGCTTGAGCTTCCTCTACTGACTCAGTGCCCTCAGGAATGTTGCCGCCGTTCTGTGTAAGAGCGTTGACAACATCGATGGCGCCACTAGAAGCAGACTGACCAGTGGAAGTGGTATCAGGCGCAACCATGCATGCAAGGAATGCCAGTCGATACGTCAAATCTCGAACACCCAGGGCTTTGAGGCCAGAGATACCGTTGCCACCAACATCAGCTCCTCGAGGTGCACCGCGATCGTCACGGACCGCCGTGGGCCGCAAGCCAGGTAGACCGAGTTGACTGACATCCGGTACGACAATTAGAGCACCGGTAAAGATGCATTTTTCGCCTGCCTTGGCACGATCAACAATCTCGCCTCTCATAATTACATCCATGGTACGAGGCATGCTGCCCGTGGGTATCTCAGAGCTGTTTTCCTGAATGCGAACCTTTTGCCAATCGACAAAAGTGCTATGCCGGATGTCCAGTTGCCATGAAACACGGTTTTGACAAGTCTGGTTGGGGCACTGGGTTGGCTCGGTGTATCGAAATGTTTGCTCGACATTAGGGACGACAGCACGGCAAGCCTCGCATGCAAATGTAGCCACTGATAACTCAGGTCGTACCTCTGAGGTCCTCGTAACAGTGCCAGAAATGGAGAGCAGCTGGCCGATGTTGGCAGCTCTCAAGCCTCGAACGCGGGAGACAAGCGGCAAGTTATAAAATGCAATGGAAAAAAGCTTGTCGGTCTGCTGATGCTCGTTCTTCCTTTGAGACAGGTCACTTTGTGTTGCTGAACCATACTGACTAGCGCCAGAAGTGCTTAGTTTGCTAGATGCGGTGGCCTGTCGATGGTCACGAAAGTATTGCGACTCGTATTTTGCAATCATGTTATGCAATGCGGCGGTGAGGAAAGGGAGGAAACGATAGTATTGACGTATGATACCGTCTGCCAGACTGCCATTCTCCCAGGCGGCCAGGTGCTTATAGTCGACGTAGAAGGTTGAGAGCTGATATGTTCGCATACCCCTGATCTGGGCAATGTAATATTTGTTCGTTGTGGCGGCACTCGATGGCGGGGCGCCTGATGAAAGAGGATCTTCGATGAAGCTGATGCCCAGAAAAAAAGCATGTTAGTTAGCAAAAGTCGTGGGAAAACAATATTAAGCATGGCCTCACTTTTCGATGAAGCCCTCAAAGTGCTCCTGGACAAGCATGCCGATTCGGTCTTCCACCTTGGGGATACTGGCAGCATCTGGGATGCGCGAGCTGCGAGGAAGCTGGTCGTCTGCGAAGCCATCGCCATCAGCATATTCGTCTCGAGGCGTTCCCATATTCTCTGACGGAGGACCCCGCGGTCGAGCTGACGAGGACGAGGGGAAGCCCCCCGGCCGCCTCTGCGGGGCCAAGCCGTCCGACATCATGAAGTTGGATTCGCCTGGGGTCGCCATTGTGGCCTATAGCGTAGTAGTGAATTGACCAAGAGAAGCTGCAGTGAGGTTGTGAGGATATGCATCAACTGGAACGCCGCGCAATTGAAGCAATGGGGGGGAGATGCAGTACAAAAAAGGGCCGTGCCTTGGGCAAGCTGGTGCAAAAGATTATCGTACCCAAATTTGGAGTTGAGGTGGGTTGGATTGGTTGGAGGGAGCAACGCGTGTGGAGCGCGTTTCAAGGATCCCTCTATAGGGCTAGCGCGACGCGAAATTTAAATTGATTGCATTCAACGGAACATGTGCCAGAGTACTCTGTACTTCGGGCTTGTAGCACTATTCCGAGTGTAAATATATACGACTTCAGGTATTGTATTATCCAAACGCTCCAGTACGATCTAAAGAACTCTCAGTTAAGGTATGATAGATTTTTGGGGGAATTTTTTCCCTTTCTTTCTCCTCTTTTTCTCTGTATACAGCGCCCATAGCGATTCAAAAAGGAGCTCCCCTTGCTCTCAGTCATCCTACCATGCATCCAAATTATTAAACTCAAGTAACAGTATCAAGAAGCTCTCCATGCGGCCATTCATTCATCATATATCCAAAAGTTTGGATGCCTCTAAGTCATTTGTCTTCTGCAGTTTAAAAGCGTGGGCATCATAGAATAATCGTGGCATAGCTTGATAGCTGGCCATCACCATCCCGCATATTGCTGCTCATTTCGCGCTTCCGCTGTCTTCCGTGGAGTATGAGTGTATCTGCAGAAGAAGAAGAAAAATATCAGCTGGGGATTCTTGGTATTCTTTTATGCGTCAACTTACACTATCCGTTACTTGAAGCCATTCCTCCACGCCTCTTAGGTAGGGATCAGACGAAGCCTCAGCAAGTGCATCGTGCGACCAGACAACCATTTGATCGAATTCAGTTACGGTATGCATTGTTCCGATTCTAGGAGCGGATTCTTCGTCTCCATCTTCTCCGATAACAATGACATCTGGCTGCTCGGTGGTGCTCTGTTCGCCGTCTTTTCGTTGAAGAACAACTCCTCGATAATTGGCAGGTAACGGTGTAGCTTTTCCTTGAAGTTTCCTGCCCCGAATATAAGCAGTTTTCGTCTCGTCTAAAGAAGCAGAAAATATTAGAGTCCGTAATCATAGACCAGTGTTTGTAGAGTCGTGTACTCACTCTCGCCTACACTGGGTCTCCAGTAGGCCGAAGATGGCTCAATCGGCCCAGTGTGATGGACGCGGCAAGGAAGTAGGTTGACAACGCCCTCGCTTGCGGTAGCTTCATCCTTGCGGATTTCAAGCATTGGCGGCTGAGACATGGCGATTTGTGGTAATTGGACCTTGTAGGGCACAACTTTGGATTGAAGATGCTGTCAGCAACAACTGATTTAGTAAAGCTGTCGCACCCTCGGCTCGCGTCGCATCCAGAACATGACGCGCCGCAGCTTAATTAATTCCTTATCTAATCTGAGATCTAGAGCTGAGATCCTAGCGCCATTTAAGGCGCTAAGTTGAAAACAGGGCTAGCTATGAAGCACTACCGGGTAGCTTCCTCGATCTATGGTTGAGGTAGCTGTTGTTGAGATCTCAGATCGCCAGCCAGCCACCCAGCTGTATATATCGACACGCATCATTCTCTTCTTGGACTAATAACATCTATCGTTTGAGTTAGATGACCTAATTCTCAATTAAGGTTCGAGCTGCGGCGAATACCTTTGATATAGCTGAAATCAGACCCGTTCAGAATGGTATTATGTCATTGATTGCTATTGATCCTCGTCATGGAGATATTTTCCCTTACACTAAGTGACATGCGTAAGCCAAGTATGAGAGTAAATTTTATATAGGAATGTATGTAATTCATATCGCCTATTTAAAGTGGTATAGTAGCTCTCTGTATCAAAGGTCATCTTTGTGGGACGTCCTCTCTTCATTGCTCTGCTTTGTGGAACCTAAAACTAAAGATAAATAAATACAGCTCATTCATAAATTAACTGTCTGTAGTTCAATCATCTTTTATTGAAAATTCTTAAGCCGATAGCCCGCAGCTAGATTGAGTATTACCACAGTTGAAAGCTTAAACAGATACCGCTTACAGGTCAAAGTCAATCAGCTAAAGCATGAATACGTTCCGCAGTAATCTTGGAAGCCTAACCTGGGGTCCCACCCTCAGTATAGCCAAATCATTCATTTTATCTGTCTTGTCTCGAATCGAAATCGGCACATTGCTATTAGTTGATGAACCTGGTCAGACGAGACATGTATTTGGACAAAAATGCACAGGAGAACTAGAGACCGCGGCTGCGAATGCCCAGCCTCGACGTCGTGTCGACAACATACCTCAAGCCGTGGTCGTGATTAAAAAAGGAGAGTTCTGGATGCGACTTTTCTTGTTCGCCGATATGGGATTTGCCGAAGCGTACATGCTTAAAGATTTTGAATGTCAGGATTTGACTTCCTTCTTCCAGGTATCTGTCACTTTAAGAATCTACAACCACGTACTCTTTGCTAATTTGAGGATGCTACAGTTATTCATAATGAACCGCGAACAGTTGAATAATGGCAATACATGGTTTTATCAGCTCTCATCCGTTGTGTCTAACTTGGCTCGATCCACAAATACCCTTTCCAATGCTCTTCTCAACGTTTCGGCGCACTATGATATTAGCAACGCCATGTTCGCCGCGTTTCTATCCCCCGACATGACTTATTCCTGTCCAATTTGGGATTGTAGTCGATTGGACGGCGATGAGCTGTTAGAGTCCGCGCAGCTCAGGAAGCTCTTGTACTTCATCGAGGGCGCAAGAATTCAGTCAAGCGACCATGTCCTGGAAATTGGTACTGGATGGGGTTCATTCGCGATTGAAGCTGTTAAGAGAACCGGTTGTCGAGTGACAACCATAACTCTTTCTAATGAACAGAAGCTCATGGCGGAGAAAAGAAGTGAGGATGCTGGATTGAGCGACAGAATTGAGGTGAGGCTCGAGGATTATCGAGAGTTACCAGTCCCAATGATACCATATGACAAAATCATTTCTATAGAGATGCTGGAGGCAGTAGGACGAGACTATCTGGCTATTTATTTTGACTGTGTGCACCGCTTACTCAAGCCAAATGGAGGCATCGCTATGTTTCAGTGTATTACAATGCCTGAAGGACGCCATGAAGCATATTCTAAGTCTAAAGAGTAGGTATTAGCCGAGCTACTTTAGAGTCTCAAGCTTACTGAGTGCTCCAGTTTCATCAACCAATACATCTTCCCAGGCGGCTACCTTCCATCTATCACTCAGATCCTGGACCATATCAGTCGTCAATCTCAAGGGTCATTAATCATTGAAAAGGTAGAAAATATTGGCGCCATTATGCCAAAACACTCCGACTCTGGAGAGAAAGCTTCTTGGGCAACTTTGAGAAAACCATTCGACCAGCGTTACTAAGAGAACATCCTGATATGACAAAAGAAGCTATTCAAGTGTTTCGCAGGAAATGGGAGGTAAGAAAGAATACCACTTGAATTCTTCACACCTATTGACCAAACCAACTGTAGTATTATTTTTCATACTCCGAAGCTGGCTTTCTCACTAAAACGCTTGGTGATGTAATCATCACAGTCGCACGTGAGGGATCATTAGAATTGATGGATAAGATTCCATTGTAGGGCCCACAGAGGCTCGCGTTCATCATGACTTCTTCTTAGTCTTCTTTTTCGGACGAGATGCGCTGGTGTGGCCTGCCTGTTTTGGAGCGAATCGGTTGACGTTATCCATGTCAAAGCCAGACTTGTACTTTCGAAACAGAAGCATAGTAGCTCTGGCATCTTCAGTACTGGAGTGCGGTCCGATTTGAATCTCGATACCAAGAAGTTCTTTAGCGAGAATCTTTAGTGCAGGTTTCCGCCCGTTGCCATACTTTTTGAAAGCCGGATATTTGGCGGTATCGCGTATATTCCTTGGAGAGTGGCTGAGTTTGAGAGCATCCAAGTCATGCTTGATATCGTGGCCAATTAAAATTTTATCTTTTACAATGGCGTCGACTTCTTTCTGAACTTCGTTGAAATCTCTTGCGAATCTCATTTCCTTTTGGGAGATCCCGCTGAAGGCTGTTCTCCAATTGGTAACACGCTCTTTCGGCTTCACATATGAATCGTAGACTTGTCGCCCATGGAAGTCAACAATACTAATGCGTGCCAGCGCTGATTCGTGTCCACCTGGCCCAACTCCGACCATCTCGCAGTCGATGGCGACATACTTTCCGATCTCGAGTCCACTGGTAAGACCTTGATTCACTTTGTCCTTCTCGGATGCTAGCATCATCGAATTGCCCTTGACTCCTAGGCCATAAGCCTCTGCCAGATCTTCTGTAGAAACTTCATGGTCCTTAGCCCATATCGCTAAGGATGGAGATGGACTTTGCTTTGGTTTGTCTATCTCTGCTGAGCTTTGGACGCCGCCCATTCTATGAGCAACTGGTTTCTTCTTAGAAATTGATAGTAGGGTGCCTTTGTTTTTCGATGTATCAACAGATTTTCTTTTCACTGAAGATTGCAGCTGCTCTTCGGCCTTTCGTTTTGCTGACGGCTTGGAAGCTGCCCCAGCCTTTAATCGGGCTTGAAGTATTTTCCAATTAGAGGAGAGTTCAGCCATCCTTACGGATATGGGCCTGAAAAATTCTCTGATGCAAGGATTAGCCCAGAAACCGCATCATGCGTTAGTTGAACAGAATTTAGCGGCGATCTCTCCCCTGAGATCTCTGTCTCGAGAGTGTACTTTTGTGAGAAGCCATCTTAGGCGCAATGAATTTTTATATAAGCGATACTCATAAATCCGGAAGATATTCTTGTATCGGAGGGCATGCCTTTCACCGCCCAGCGATAAGAGATAAAGCTAAGCTAAAAACATGTGACGCTTAACGGATCATCATATTCTGCCAAGCCCCTCTGAATCGCATTCTTGATTTCAAGTTAACTTTCTTTCATCTAATCATCCATCCATTTATAGGGTTTCCATCATGGCTGGCGGCACCCCTCATGGCGAGCCATCTGTCGGCTCCGATACTCCCCGCCAAAAAGGCAAAGCGACACCGGAGACGTTGAAGGCGGGCTGCATTGCTTGGGTCGACAAAGATGGCCAGCCGCGAAGGGCCGAAATTCTGAGCATAAAGGAAACAAAGTCTGGGAAACATTTCTACTGTAATTTCGACAATTTTAACAAGCGTTTGGACGAGTGGGTACCGGTTGCCAGAATCGATTTCACTCAAGACGTCGAGTGGCCAAATCCCGAGAAAGAGAAGCCGAAAGACTCCAAAACCAAAAAGGTTCCATCAAACCAACCTAAGAAGTCGCAAGTGTCAAAGAAAGCGCAGAAGAGACCTGGGAAGCGCGAGCAATCAGTAAATAGCGAGGCTACGACGCCGCATCCATGGACAGGTAGGTCTGATTATTATATACCACACCTTTGGACAACTTGAGCAACTAGTAGTGAATGGCATTAACGGTATGACTTATAACAACAACAGAATTTACCGAATCGCAAGGTCAGCGGAAATCGTCATCAGTCGGGCCAGATGCAGACTCACAGGCAGGCGTCAGTTTTGAAGCAAGCGCAACACCAGGTGCAGGAGATGACCTGCTTGCTGACGAAAAAGACGAGGAGGACAAGAAAGACGAGCATGGCTTCAGCCGAGAGGAAGAGATCGAAAAATTGCGCACATCAGGTTCGATGACACAAAACCCGGCCGAAATATCACGAATCAGAAACATATCTAAAGTCCAGTTTGGCAAAAACGACCTATTCCCGTGGTATTTTTCGCCGTACCCAGAGATTTTTGCGCGGGAGGATGTTATATATATCTGCGAATTCTGTCTTAGTTACTATGGGGATGAAATAGCGTTCACGCGACACCGAAAGAAGTGCTCGTTGCAGCATCCACCAGGCAACGAGATATATCGAGATGACTACGTATCCTTTTTCGAGATTGACGGACGGCGGCAGCGGACCTGGTGTCGCAACCTGTGTCTCTTGTCCAAGATGTTTCTCGACCATAAGACACTCTACTATGATGTAGACCCCTTCCTGTTCTATGTCATGACGATGCGGACAGACAAAGGATGCCACATTGTGGGATACTTTTCCAAGGAGAAGGAAAGCGCAGATGCATACAATGTGGCTTGTATCTTGACACTTCCACAATATCAGCGGAAAGGCTATGGCCGCCTCTTGATCCAGTTTTCATATGAGCTGTCCAAGATTGAAGGCAGACTGGGCTCTCCAGAGAAGCCTCTATCTGATCTTGGACTTCTCAGTTACCGTCAGTATTGGTCTGAAAACATTCTGGACTTACTGCTAGGCTTCAACGAGCGAGATGAGAAGGCGACGATCGAGGCCATCTCGACGGCACTGGCAATGACGACGCAAGACGTGGAACATACGCTACAAGCCATGAAAATGCAAGTGTATCACAAGAGCGACCACAAAATCGTGATACCGGAGAAACTCATTGAGCAACGGGAAAAGCAGAAGCTAAAACGGAAGAGGGTTCTTGATCCTCAGAGGATCCAATGGAAGCCGCCAGTATTTACAGCATCAAGCCGTACGTGGGGTTGGTGATGCAAATTTTGGCGGCAGAGCTGTTTATAGGAGTTTTGGAGCATAGGTGCTTAGTAGGTTCAATGTTGATAACTTTACCTGTGCTGAGTACAATGGATTTCTTGTCTTTTTTTTCCCTAGTTAAAAAGTTACCTTTTAGATTGGCGATACCCCTGACTCAAGATGCCGAACTGTACGAATATATAGCATGTATTAAAGCTCTTGGATTCTTTTTAAGACTCTTGAATTTGTATGAAACCTCTCCTACGCATTCATTTTCGGGGCTGAATAGTATTTAACATCAGCTCAATTCTCCATTAGCGCTGTAACCTGCAACTACTCGCGCATCTTAGTAATTAAATAATCTCAAATAGCAACATGAAGACCCAATAATAACGAAATCCAAAATTGTTGGCGGCTTCAAAGGTTAATAAATCAAGCTGTCGACTGTCGCGGAATGACGTAGCCGAGGTGTACCAGTACTACCAAGAGCGGAATGCAGCTAAGAGCAGCTCTAAAGCTCTCTAGCTCCGGGGGTGCAATGGTGGGGGATTCTGTAGTGCATGCAGGCCCGTATTGCCACATGGATAACTTGCTCCAGGGTTTCTACCGTCAGCAACACTTTTTTGACCGGGATTGTCCAGGCAGAAACGGTATTCTTTTTGCGCCTTTATCTATAATGCTCGGGGGGGAGACGTCGCATTGGCGATTCTCTAAACCTCAAAAGACCAGCATGCCTCTCCAGCTAGTAGCGGCCGCATTGCTGGGCATCGGCGCAGTGACGCCTGTCTACGGCCGAGGCGATTCGCAAGTTCCGCTGCCCAACTACGCCGACATTTGTCCTGATTATGCGCTTTACGCATCATATCCGCAGTTTGTTCCATCCAAATATTCTCCATCCTTCCTTATATCGTGTTGGCGTTTAGGCCTGGTCTGACAAACGCAGTCGTCCCTTCAGCACTGGTCCGCTCGCCTTGCCCTACCAGCGACCCAGCCCACAATGTCGGACGTTTCAATCAGACGAAATCGAGAGAGTCATTGAAGAAGTAACGTCAAAAATGAAGAATCCAGATCTGGCACGCCTTTTCGAGAATACGTTCCCTTCTACGACGGATACAACCGTAAAGTTCCATACCAATGGCGACAAGGAGACGGCCTTTGCTCGTGTTGATGGACAACACCAGGCAGATGGCGCATGGGAAGGACCTCAGTCCTTTGTAATCACAGGAGATATTATTGCAGAGTGGCTCCGTGATTCGACAAATCAGTTGCGGCCTTACCAGGCCTTGGCCAAGAAGGACCCCGCCATCTTTAACTTGATAGTCGGTGCGATCAACACGCAATCCGAATATGTCATTCAGTCGCCGTACTGCAATGCATTCCAGCCACCTCCTATCAGTGAACTATCCGTCTCTGCTAATGGTCAGGACGATTTGGTACACCCAGCATACGAACCGAGTGTTGTGTTCGAGTGCAAGTACGAGCTCGACTCTCTGGCGCACTTTTTGGCACTGGCAAACGACTTTTACGACCACACAGGGGCAACTGACTTCTTGAACAAGCGATGGCTCCTCGCCGTTGACACTCTCCTGGTGGTATTAAGGCAACAGTCAGAACCGACATTTAACCCGGAAACGGGCCAATATGAGAGAAACGCCTACACTTTCCAGCGATGGACCAATTCTGGTACTGAGACTCTCAATCTACAGGGTGTCGGAAATCCGCTGAATAGCGGAACTGGACTGGTTCGGTCAGCATTCAGGCCAAGCGATGATGCTACTATCCTAGGCTTCTTCATTCCGGCAAATGCTATGATGTCTGTGGAGCTTAGTCGGGCTGCTAAGATGCTGCAAGCCGCAGGCAATAAGACACTGGCTGCCAAGTTGACCAAGTGGAGCGAGAAGATACGCGCTGGAGTATTAGAGCATGGTGTTATCAAGCATAAGAAATATGGCGACGTGTTTGCTTTTGAGGTTGACGGATATGGCTCTTCCATCTTGATGGACGACGCCAATTACCCTTCGCTCCTTGCTCTCCCAGTGATGGGATTCTGCGATGTAGACGATCCAATATATCAAAACACGAGGAAGATGATATTGGACAAGCAGGGCAACCCGTATTACCTGAAGGGCAAAGGTTTCCAAGGAATTGGAGGTACGTTGTTTTTTCCCCACCAATCCTGCGACCGAGAAGACAAATAATTGTTCTAACTATCTTTTGACTCTAGGACCACACATTGGCTTGAAGAATGCTTGGCCCATGAGCCTGCTGCTTCAAGTGCAAACCTCAAACGACGACAAAGAGATCAAGGAGTGCATCGACATGGTATTGAAAGCATCTCCGCGTGGCCTTATACATGAGAGCGTGGATGTCAATTTCGTGAACCAGTACACGCGAAGCTGGTTTGCTTGGGCGAACGGAGTCTTTGCGGTGACGATTTTGGATTTGGCAAAGAGGAAGCCGCATTTGGTGTTTGGACCGGGAGCGGAGCCGTACGAGATATAAACGAACAAGAAAATAAATAAATGACTTTTATGTAGTATAATGAACGTAGCATGCTCAAATTTAGGCATGACGATACTGGCCTTGCGCGCATGAGGGTGAATGTTTGTAGTGGTGATGGCAATACGACTGATGACACGGGTTTATAAGATTCGCTAGAAATAGACTGGCTGATGCTACTGTCGAGAGCTACACTTTTAATAATTTTAATCTTACTTATGTGCTCAATGCTTTGGATTGGCTAACTAACTATTATGACTCTCAACGGGATAAAATGATAGCTGTAGAGACATTGGCACCACCCCACACTAACACTCTTACATTGAGTTCCAACTAATAACTCCACAATTTAGTCTTCTCATATTACCTTGTAGGTTTATGATGAGAGTCACAACTTGTATGAGCAATTCTTGGAAATTCAACAGAGTGTGCAGATATCGTCCTCCATCTATTTTAAGTCCCACTCTCGTCGTCATCTTTCCAAAGCTAGTATTACTTAGACTAGATATGCGCCCTTTGTATGGCATATTACGCTTCAATGGACGCTCTCCACTAACACATGCCGCCTACCTCAATTCCCACAGCAACAAGCAGCTCTCATTGAGATCATCAACTCCAACTAATATCCAAAGACACATCTCATTGCCTCGCATAACAGCAACACCCGCCGCCAACATGTCCAGCCTAGCAGCTCCCCCAACAGTAAAGAAACAAATCAATTTGCTGCGCGGATGGCCCTCGCCTCATCTCCTCCCCGCAGACATCCTCGCAGCAGCCTGCCAGCGCATCCTCTCAGACCCCGTCGAAAGTGTCCCCATCCTGCAATATGCTCCCGACGAAGGCTACCAGCCGCTGCGGGAGAGGCTGGCCCAGTGGCTCGGCCAGCATTATGGAGTTGAGCCGGATGCCAATCGCATCTGCATCAGCGGCGGCGCGAGTCAGAATCTGGCTTGCATCCTCCAGAGCTTCACGGATCCGCATTATACTAGGGCTGTGTGGATGGTTGCTCCTTGCTACTACTTGGCCAGCGGCATTTTCGAAGACTCGGGTTTTGCGGGGAGATTGAGGGCGGCGCCGGAGGATGACGAGGGGCTCGACATTGAGGAGCTGGAGAGAAGGCTGGGCGCATGGGAGAGCGAAGAGAAGCTCAAGTCACATCTAGAGGTAAGTGTAAGAGCTCCTCCCTCATATGAGCATGCTCTGTCCTATGTTTTCGATCCATTTTTTTGTAAATTTGCAGCAGGAAAGCTGAGACTTTTTCTTTTCAATTTCTGCTACTTAGCCCAAGCCATTCAAAGATCCTGGTCCGTATAGAAAGCTCTATCGACATGTCATCTATGCTGTACCGACATGCTCCAATCCATCAGGGGGGACAATGTCCATCCGCCGACGCGAGAGTCTTGTTAAACTAGCTCGGAAGTACGACGCTCTCGTCATCTGCGACGACGTCTATGATTTTCTGCAGTGGCCACTCGAGGGAGCCATTAGTGCTGAGCGGCCGCCAGAAATGAGGCTCCCCCGGCTGTGCGATATCGACATGTCGCTGGGCCAGGCGGAGAACGACCCTCAAGGTTTTGGACATACAGTGAGCAATGGATCCTTTAGCAAGATTGCGGGACCGGGTGTCCGGACGGGATGGGCAGAAAGTACTCCGGCCTTTGCTTTAGGATTGTCTAAGACGGCATCTTCCATGTCTGGCGGTGCTCCAAGTCAGCTCTGCGCCGCGATGCTGGCTGATTTGCTTCGAACTGGCGAGCTGGTGAGCTTCATCGAGAGTAAGACTCGACCGGCGTTACAGAGGCGGCACAAGATCATGATGGACGCTGTAAAACAGTACTTGGCTCCCCTTGGCGTCGTGACACGCGAATCCAGCATCTCGGGCGAGAGCATTTATGGTGGCTATTTCGTATGGCTTACACTAACTCAGGGGCCGCCAGCATTGCTAGTCTCTGATGCAGCTTTTAAAGAGGAAAATATCATTGTTGGAAGAGGAAGCATGTTTGTAGTACAAGGGGACGAAGAAAGCGCGAAATTTGACCGCAACATCAGACTTTGCTTCTCTTGGGAATCCGAGGAGGCCCTCGTCGATGGCGTCCAGAGGCTTGGGCTCCTAATAAAAAGGATGCAGGACAACATAGATCATTACAAGAACTTAGAAGCGCAAACCAAAGATAGTGATCGCCCTGTTAGCAGTTGGGTGTAATCTCGAGCCCAAATGTATAATAGAGAAATTATTATGTATCAACATAGATGGAGTAATAGCTCTGCTTCTTTTCTGATCTGATGTCTAGAGTGATCCTGGTGTATTATTTCTTTGAGAAGAATGACATGATGTTGCCTTGACTTCCACTCTTCGCAGGGGCTGCTGCCTTCTTCGACTTTTGTGTGGATGAAGCGGGCGTTGGTGTAGGTGTCGGCTTCGTGGCTGGTGGAGGAGCTTCATCTTCAGAGAAAGACTCCCATGCGGCTTCCTGGATGGTTACTGTGGTACGGAATTAGCCAAGTCTTTATGTAAATATGATTAAACAGCCTTACCCATATATCCTTGGTCATCCAATATGCGCTTCTTTTTCATGACTCGCCGCTTGCCTCTCCGACGGCCATTACCGGAATTCGATATCACCTCTGCGGGTTCTTTGTCCTCTTTAGGCTGTTCAAGTTCAGGCTCCGGTTCAGGCTCCGGCTCAGATGCTTCTTCCATCTCCTCATCTGATTGCTCGTCTTCTTTTTTGAGCTCTTCTTTTGCGTCGTCTTCGGGATCCTCCATCATACGCATAAGCTGTTCTTCACGTTCTTTTCTCGTCCTTTTCAATTCCTCTAGATCTATTGACTTGGAAGTGGGTAGGTCCTCTTCGTCTGCTTCACCATCATCGGATAGGGCCATGCTGGTGTCTTCTTCTTTCGCTTTGGTCTCAGGTTTAGGCTTAGGAGGTTTCGCTGCCGCCCTAGCAAAGGACTGCATGATACCTCCAGAAGCACCTCGCTTTAGCGACGCAGGGGGCTTCTTCCCGGCGCTTGATGATGGAGTGGAATCAACAGATGGAGCTTCTTTAGCCTCTTGTTTGACTTTTTCTGCTTGGCTGGGTTTTGGCGTGATCGATGGCGTCTCCTGTTTGACAGCCTTGGGAGCGCTCGGGGCGGGGGCTGAGACCGGGACTGGTGGACGGCCCTTTCGGTCTTTCTTGCGGGCTTGGGGATTCGCGATAGTTCCATATGTATCCAGTTTTTTCGCAGCGTCCTCAATCTTTCTATATTCAGATAGTGACTTTGAGACATCAGATAACAATGCTAAGTCTCTTTGAGGAAAGGGAGCTAAGCTGTAAATGTGCAGAGATGTGACTTCTTCGTATTCAGCCAATGCATCTATGTTGAATATTAGCAAATCCGCGACAGCTACATTCTATCTGTATGGTCAGACCTTTTAAGTTTTCTTCGGCTACTATAGTAACCGTTCTGGTGGGTGCGTAGTCAGAGAGAGGTTCAGGTTCAGGCACTGAGCTATCCATCTCAGCATCACCAGTCTCTGGCTCTCGGTCTTCTGCTTTGGAGCCATAGATCAAGTAGGTTGCATGAATCGAATTTGCTTTAGAGGCATTCTGACTCTCGTAAAATTCATAGAGTTTTCTGAATTAGGCATTAGCAAATAATTCAAAATAGAATTAGAAGGAGCTGAATTACTGTTTCGCAACATTAACCCGAAGGTTGAGCGCCCTGCTTAGGAGGCGATATGTCACCTACGCCAAACGACGGTTCTTAGTTTAATAGTCCCCAGCACGCATTATAGCAATTGAAATCTACACATACCGGCACCTCCTCACTCAAAAGCCGATCAGAAAGGTATTTTTTGGTATCATCCATGATTGTCCCCTTGTGTCCAGTCGAAGGACCGAAGATGACTGTCAGACTATTTTGTATAGCTGCGTATGGGAGCTTGCAGTTCTCGACTTGATAGCTTGCCTCCAATTAGGCCCACGCGCGTTTGGCACTTAACACGAACTCACGTGGCTGCCAATTTGTCTTGCCCGCTTTGCTGCATGTTTACTGCTTTAACGCAGACAGACAACCTTGAGGGCTGCCCCAGAGGCTGCATCTAGCTATGCATTTAATCTATATATCCATCTAATGGACGAATTTCGAGCCCCATCAACGCGTCCGTCGCGACGACGGCGCATTCAGAATCCTGGTCGTTAATAGTAAGCTTTGTCTTTGCTCAGCGCTACCACTCAATATTCGAAAATAATCTGTCGCCACTCTTTTGTTGCAATCGGGGCGTTGACGGCATCGTGCCTTGTGAAATATAATCAACTAAAATATTTCGCTTTTCCTTTCTTTTGGATATTAAGAGCTGCTTGCCTTTATGGCCACTTCCGACGATGTTCCAGATTCCACCGACTGGCTCTCGACGCCATTGTCAGGCTTCGCAGCTGTTGAAGCCGCCCTGCGGTGCCAAGTATGCAAAGACTTCTATAAGACACCGATGATTACTTCCTGTTCGCATACATTCTGCTCGATCTGTATTCGAAGAGCGCTCTCCAACGATGGTAGATGTCCGATGTGTCGCACGACGGAACAAGAGTTGAAACTTCGAAGCAACTGGTCCATGGAAGAAACAGTAGAAGCATTTTCCAAGGTGCGAACGACTGCGCTGAATCTTGCGCGGAATCAGGGATCAAGAAGTCAATCGCCGAAAAGGAAAGCGGCCGAGGCATCTTCTGATGTGCATGCGCCCCACGAACCAAAGCGATTGCGCACGTCTGCGAGATTGAACAGAAGCCGAGGAGAACATGCAGTGGCTGCCCCTCCGATTCAGGAGATTGAAGAACAAGTTGTTCCGGACTCAAATAATGATGACGATGACGAAGAATATGTGCCAGATGCTTGTGAGTATTGGGTGCAATTTTCGATTTTCAATCCTACAGCTGACAATGTACTGTTGCAGCAAATGGTCTTGTGCCCTGTCCTTTATGCAACAAAAAGATGAAAGAATGGCAGGTATTTGGGCATTTAGAATCCTGTCCAGGTCCTTCGGCGGCACCAAATAATTCAAGCAACGCTGTCGATTCTGATAATTCGTTTTCCTTCGGGCAATCTCACCGGAGACAACAAAAGACACTCGACCGACTACCTCCCCTCAACTACTCCATGTTAAAAGAGCAGGCACTGAAAAAGAAAATGTTAGAACTGGGGATCTCTAGCCAAGGACCCCGCATTCTCTTAGAAAAGCGTCATAAAGAGTGGTTAACGCTATGGAATGCGAACTGCGATGCGGCTATCCCGAAGAAGCGCTCAGAGTTACTCCACGATCTGGAAGTCTGGGAGCGCACTCAAGGTGGTCGAGCACCAACCACTGGCCGAGTTATACAGACTGCAGCGGTGATAAAGGATAAGGACTTTGATGGTGCTGCATGGGCAGCTAAGCACGACTCTTCGTTCAAAGACCTCATCGCCAACGCTCGAAAAGGGCGAGAAGAAGCCAAAAAGAAAGTGGAAGACGCGGACAAATTGACCAACGATCAATTTCAGAGCTCCACAAGCCAACCTCCAGAATTGATGATTATTTCATCATCTCAGCCGCCTAGCAGTACTATCATGAATGATCCAGCAACCCAACAAATGGGAGAAAGATCCGGGAACGCACCAAATATACAGTCACCACCCCATACTCATGCTGAACCGATGGCTTGGGAGGCTTCACAACGACCGATAGGCTCAACATCAACAACTGAAGCGTCAGAATTAAGAAATATAGTGGAAGCAGATAAATACTAGCGTGTGCATATTCGGCTATTAACTAATTGCATCCATCTGACGCGAACATAGTCAGTTGGGAATAATGAATATAATGAAATTACAGCGAAGATTTCGCAAGGGGCTACCAATGAAAGCTTTGCTATTCCTTAGACCATAAAGGCCTTTGATCCTGCTATTTGTCGAAGTATAAAATGTATGCATCAATTACGCCCATGTCCATACCTTGAAATCCTTGCACTGTCCTGCCTTAAAAACCTTGATATTGCCAGCTTATGAATATATCCCGAATAATGACTCCTCCTTGCATGACTTTCCTTCTCCTCTAAGCATCCAGTGATAAATTCGCAATGCCCGTTTCCTTTGTGGGTGATTTAGCCCCTATTCTCTCGGCGGCCTCTCCCGTTGGAACAGATGGTAACTCATCCAGTGCCTTGATAGCTTTGGCAGCTTCCCGAGCCTCCTCCTTGCGGCGTTGCTTCTCTTCTTCCGCCTCCCTCTGCTCATTCACCAGCGCCTCAAACTCCTCGTCAATCTCCCCTTCATCCAAAACCATTCCTGTAGGCTCAGCCAAGATGGCAGATAATTCATCTGTCGCACTCATTTGCTCTCTAAGGCGATTCATTGTGTTTTCAACCTGTTCCGCATCACCAATCTGGGCATTAAGGCTCTTCAATGCACTAGCAGATGATTCCATAACCTTTACCATCTGTACTTGATCGGAAGCCTGCTGTAGTCTCGAAGCTACCTCCTCCAGTTGGTTGAGAGTTGCATATCGTGTAGATAAAGAAGATTCGGCTCGTTTCTTCGCCTTAAGCGCTGCTAAAGCTGTGACACGATTCTTGCGTAAGACTGCACTTCTTGCCTCTTGATCTAGTTCATCTAGCCGCCTGTTAAGAATATCAACTTGATGTTCCAGGCTAGCTATCAGCTCTTTTATAGATGCAATAGACGCGTCTTCTTCGGTAATTTCTCTTCCTTCGCCACCTCCTTGGATGCGGATGGTATTGCCGTCATATGCGATCATATCCTTATCTCGGGATAGGAATTTCAGCAATACATCAATATCTGTATCGGACAGCCGCTGCTCCTTAGCCAGCACTGATTCGAACAATAATTGGAACTGAGCTCGTGTGAAGACACGGTCATATCTTGATGTTCTTTCGGCGATCTTCTCCCCCAGCTCCCGGCTAGTGGCTTCTACATTCTTCATGACAACATAGTTGCCCTTGGGTATCTTGTCTTCACCTCGCGCCGGATCGATAACTCCTATCTGCCGTAGGGCCCATCCCATTACGTTCCATGACACCTGCGACCAGCTCTGCTGTTGTTGGTATATGTTCTGGTTCGACTGTAGGAAGCTCTGAAGCGGAATCAGATCCTTTTGTGCTAGTGCTTCGTTTATGACAGTGCCAAGTGCCAACGGTTGGCCGAACTGCTTGCTACCTAGTGACCGTCGCAGCGACTCGTCAATATCGAAAACGAGGGCGCTGGACTTGGAGCCCTGGCGAGATAACAATCCTTCAGAGGCTAGTCCCGCCAGAGCAAGTAGCCAAGCTGAGATGTTCGCATGGTAGCCATCTGGATTTAGTGTCTTTTGCGAACGAAAATCGGAGTACAGCGCGGGGAGTCGAGTTCTATTAAGGTTAGTATGAATGCTACGTCATCATCCGAGAAAGAATAGATGATGAGATCGCATTGGGTATCCTTACTTGCGGAAGTTGGCGTCGTGCTGAACTAGGTAGTCGGCTAGCTCGCCCATTTTGATTTCGAATAAGAACAGCAACGGCTACTTCGATTCCTCGCGCTGCAAATGGATGTGGCTATTACGTCGTTGCCTAGGAATTGATGATAAGCATTGACGGATGAATTGTATACGTAGTGTCTCGCGACTAATACAGTGAGTTGAAAGAGTGTTTGGCAGTGATGACAGGCTTGGAGTTTCCTAGCGGGAGCGATGCCGCTAAGGCACTTTAGCTTTACTGCCCGATTATTTAGGGTGCATGTGATTTCTTGTCCCAGCGAATGAGCTACGGTACTAGGTATCAACTGTACCTCTCTTATCAGCCACTTGTGTCACTTTGTCGACCCAGGTACATTTACAGGGGGCCAAAAAAGATGTATATCTGCTAGTCCTAAGGTGTATTTACCAAATTCATGACATTATTCAATCAATGATCAATTAAAACGCCAATCCTTTACCTAGGTAGGTACCTTCGAGGGCATAGAAGCAGCATACTATATAGAGCAATATCAGCCACACTACCTGGTGGTATACACAATCTATCTTCTAAAGTGCAACCCTGGATTCTTCACTACCCAAGCGTCTAAATATTGATAAAAGTAACGAAAGGCCTGCCTTTCATTCATCTACACTCAGGGCTGATAGATACAATATCGTTCAAGCCAAAGCTTATTATTAGTAGCGGTCCTCTACCGCACCACTCAGACGAAAAGTAGACAAAGACGAAACCCTCCCAACATATTCATATCTTTGGCCAATTCACCTGTCATCAAACGCTTGTAACTTTAATCCCTTTGTCCTCCTCGTAGCCACCCGATCCCATTGTCTTATTCAAAGCCCTCTTTATCTATATCTTCATTGGTATCTTTGCTCATTTCCTCATTGTGCAGTGGTGCTGTCTCCAACGCCCCGCCTCGGGCTAGATTGCTTGCTCTCCTTGAGCGCATATCGGTCAATGCCTCGCTCTCCTCATCTATACCATCGTCAATCGCATCTTCTGGTATACCCCGATCATGCCCAGCTGGAAACTCCAACTTCTCTGTTAGTTCGTGCTGCAGCGAGTCCATGGTTCCCCGAGCGATTGCGAACCGCGATATACCCTGGCCATGCGGCAGCGTGTCGTACATTCTTTTAGCTTCATTGAGGCATCGTTGAGCCGGAATATATTTGGATTGTTGGGACCAAGCTCTGGCAGCAAAGACACTCCAAGCTGCCGACTTTCGCCGTCGACTGCCCCAACTCCAACTGCCGACACCCAGCTTGGAGGCGTAGCAGATGGCTAATCGTTCTTTGAGCAGCGCATCTCCGATATTGCCCAGGATCTTTGATTCGAGTAGACGGGTACACCATCGTGCGGCATCATCGATGCTGGAGCCTCCTCTTAGCCGCAGGAGTTCTTGAGCCAAAATCAACGTTCTCGTCGCCCCATATGGAGAGCTACACCGTGTATTATATGAGTAAAACGCCGACTCAAGCATTTGATCCACAGTCTCTGCGCGGCTCTTGGATGTCAACTGTTGTGGCATTAGAAGCAGGCTGAGAGCAGCCATTTCATTGGTTGCGGCGTGGTATTTCCAGGCTTTAGATTCGCTGAAATCGGATCGTAGCAAGTCATATGTAGAATGAGCTAGCTTCCAATCACGTAGCATAAAGGCAAAATCAGCCAGCTTTCGCATAATGGCTTCAGACGTATCGGCACGATAGAACCCTGAGGGATCATAGCCGTCTTTGCTGGTGTTGGTGGTGCTGCTAGACGAGGACCGCGAATTGCTGCCGAACCCTGTCCATCTTTTGGATAAACTCATAAACCTTCCCGTAATTCCCCTACGTCTAGAGGCAACTTGGTCGTTCCAAATCGTGGCGTGGCGTTCCATGGTGGGAATAATTGACTGCGTTAGCATTTCGCGGACAAACGTGCGGATGGCAGTCGCGTCTGATTCAAAAATGCACCGTGATGGATCCTCGAAATCTTCATCATTCTCGCTTCGGCGGATTTCTGCCAACTCTTCGGGGGCAGACATCCAGTCACTTCGGGGGAGAGGGATGCTGTCATCGTCGGTTTCCACACTCTGGCTACATCGTAGCCTCAACAAGTGGCAATGAAGACCGAGATGCCGCTTCATTTGCTCAAATAATCCCATAGATCTTGTGATATCATCATTCTCCTCGTCATGAACCAATACATAATACCTTAGGTAGTCTCCATCTACCCATGAGGGCAGTTTCCTCTCGCCCTGGCTAGTTTCAGAGTACAGTCTCCGTAGCTCTTCTATGGGAGCTGCATTGCGGGAGCTGATAGCTATGATGCAAGCCACGGGATGAGCAAACGTTTCGTGCGCTGAGATGGGTAACCCTGATAAGAGTCGTCGTAGATACAAAGCATAGTATGGAGAGGCAGCCTCAGAGTCTGAGTCGTATTTCATCATGATACTCTGATGCGGCATGCCAAGAAACGATTCCTCTGCATACGAGAGATGTCGTTCAACAACGGTTTCGATGTCGTTTACAGCCGACCTGTTCCCAGTATTTTTTTCCTGCCCTCCATTTGGATTCCGCGGTGCCTGAGCTTGTTGTGACCCTGTTGATAGCGCATCTGGACGCTCTATGTTTTCGCCAAATCTCGTAAATCGTATAGAAAAATCTTCAACTATTCGTCCAACACCGTTGCTGTCCCTAATATTTACCTTTCCTTGGATATTTTCCCCAAAGGGTCGTAATAACTCCCACAGCCCATGTTGGAAACCCTTCTCGCGAATCAAAGCTTCTGTATCCCGCGAGGCATAGACGGATACATGAGGCACAAACGCTTTAAGTATCAGATTCAGTGGTTCGCCAGGGTCGTCTCCGACGTTTTCTGGTAATCCACGGTTCTGGCCTATGTCGAATACAGTGCTTGACAAGACTCGCGATGGAGATCCCCGCCCCGCAGGTGACATAGATCTTGATCCTGGAGGTGATAGCGTAGAGGCGTATAAAGAGGCGGCGGAAGGGTTTGATCTTCGAAAGGCAAGCGATGATTCTGAAGGAGAAGTTGGGAAAGGCTCGATTGTCGAAGTCGAATGCCTCATATAAGAGAATTTCGCAGCGGAGGCCGCGGCGGGCAACGCTTGAATCGGTTCCGTAGACGATCCATCTTGAGGCAGTGGCATGAAGGCGACTTAGTGCGGTGATTCCGCTTAGACAATTCAGGCGCTTGTGGTGACTTCATGCGGAACGAGGGGTTGAAGTAGAATCGCGAAGGTCTGATATCGTAATACGGCTCTGCATATTCTGCTTGCGAAGCGTGCTGGCGCTGGGGCGTCGGGAGATGTCACTTGCGTATTAATGCCACGATCGGCTTCTGATATGATATCAAAAGCCCCGACTTCTATGAAGTACTCCAAGTATGTACTACGACTACCCCACATTTCTGTACCGGGGTGTCGGTTCTCCGTTCTCCGTTCTACTTCAATATTTGCATAGTGCATTTTCTGGTAGCTAGCAAGGTAACAAACAGCCTAATAATAGCAGCAGCTTTATATGGGCCGTCGTCTGTCTATCTCTTCATCATCTTCAATCTTGTGATCGAGGAATAATAGAAGCCACATTTATCGATATGCCATCAGATCTTTCCAACTACCTAGCATCAAAATATTTAGTTGCTGACCCAAAACCATCGTCAAAGAAGCGCAAGCGCAAGCAGGCAAACGCAGCTTCAGGACTGCTAATAACCGACGACGACGATACGGCCTGGAAGAATGGCGCCGCACAGGACGATGCAGACGAGGACGGCCCATTGACCATCTCAGGCGCAACAGCTGAATTCAGGAAAGCGAAAAAAAGCAGTTGGAAAACACTAGGAGATGGTGGAAATGCCCAAAATAAAGATGACAGCGCCGCTGCGGATGCAATCATCGCGTCGGCCGCAGCAGAGAATGATGCAGCGAGGGTTGCCGACGATGAGTTACCGGTTGTCGAAGACAGTGAAAGTGTGATTAAAATGAGCGACGGAACACATGCCGGCTTACAGAGCGCTGCTACAGTCTCAGCACAGTTGAGACGGCGGCAGCAAGAGGAACGCGAAGACTTCGAACGCCACCGAAAGAATGCAAAAGAAGAAGAGACGGTCTATCGAGATGCCACCGGGCGAAGAATAGATATTTCCATGAAGAGAGCGGAGGCAAGGCGCGTAGCTGCTGAGGCTGAGGAAAAGGAGAGGCTTGCCATAGAATCGCTAAAGGGCGACGTCCAGCAGGAGAATGCGAGACAACGAAAGGAGGATCTGGAAGATGCCAAGCTCATGACCTTCGCCCGGAAGGCCGACGATGAGGACATGAATAGAGAGCTAAAAGACCAACGAAGATGGAACGATCCAATGACACAGTTCATGGCTGAGAAAGATACGAGCCGTGGAAGCAAGCGTTCAAAGCGCCGGCCAGTCTACTCAGGGACTGCAGCTCCCAATCGCTATGGAATCAGACCGGGATATCGATGGGACGGTGTGGACAGAGGCAATGGGCTCGAAGCAGAGCGGTTTAAGGCAATAAATCGCCGTGAGCGCAACAAGGGACTGGATTATGCTTGGCAAATGGATGTATAATAATAATAATAATAATAATAATAGTATATATCATATCATGAGATACCCTACGAGAACTAGGATTAAGTAGTCTGGCGTCGTAATTTTCGGCGCGTCGTCGCTGTAATTTTTTTTAAAAGAAAAACCTAATCCGTCGTCAAGCTTGCGATTATCTCGCAATGCATATCTCAACGGCCCGAAGATCCAACACAATTAGTTTTCAGGGATGCCACCTCTGATCGAGAGCAACCTCATTTTCTACGGCGCAGGCGCTTATCGGATCCATAGTCACACAACTGCTTAACAAGGCGGATCCATTCTTGTCTGGGCATGCGGCCCTGGCCATCTCCAACGCGACCCTGAAATAGGTTGATGAGATCACCAATGGTGATTCCATCCACGGGTATCTTTTCCAAGATTTCCCATGATTCAATAAGTCCACCCGTCAAGGGGGGAGAAGCACCTGATTCACGGGCTATTAGTATAAAGAAAGGTATGGTATGGTCAAATAAAATGGACATGAGCTTACCAGCTTGAGCGGGATTTGGGCTGCCAGCCCTAGATGCGGAAGGCGTTCCTCTTGAGCTGCCGATAAGCTTGATCTTCTTTTTCTGCATCGCTCCATCTGACATCTCACCCGCTGTGAATTCTCCGTCACTCCCAGAGCCAGCAGTAATCTTAGGACGGCGAACAGTGTTAGTTTGTGGCAATCCGGGGGTGCTAGGCCGGCTATCAGTAGCCGCTGCCGATGTCTTCTTTAGCTTTTTCCTAGTCGACTCATTGCCACTTGACTCCGACAAAGCAGGCGAGCCGGCGCGTTTCAACGACTTTCCTTTCTTGCTCATTTCAGAAAGCTTCTGCTTGCCTTGCGGGGTAGTAGAGCCTTTAGCACTTTGCGACTTGGACTTGTCTTTGCTATCATTCTGACCATCTTTATTTTCTCCATCCTTTTTCTCATCTTCTTTTCCCGCTTCCTCCTCTTCATCGGAGCTGTCATCGTCGCTCTATAGAGATATAAGCAATTAGTTAGGATGATGGGTGGCATAAAAGGGAACTTACTGAGCTACTCCATGGGTTGGATCCGGAGTTGTCGCTTTCATATATCTCTTCTCGATCTCTCTTGATGAGAGCCTTTTTCGTTGTCTTGCCATACTTTTGTCTCTCTAACTCCTCCCTTAGCTCTTCCTGCAACTCTTTATCCACTTCTTGCTCATCTCCTTCACCAAAGAGATTTGCTCCCAGCTGTTCACGCCGAATTCGGTCCTTGGAATCTTTCATATCCTCATCGTCGTTTCGCTCGAAGTGCGGAGCCTCATCGTCATCCTGGAATTCGTCGCCTGAGATGTCAAGCTCATCGTGATCCAATTTCTCCGCGCGAGATGCCGCCTTGAAAGTATCACTTTCTGTTTTAATCATTTGTCCCCGTCCGTACAACATCCGCCGTGTGGCTTCAAGGTCGTTTAGCCCCGCTTTCTTCTCCTCGTCCTTCATGACCCAACGGCCGACGTCAACCTTGCGATTCATGAAAGCCTCAGCCTGATCTATCGTAAAAGGCTGAAAAGGCGGCTTGGCACTAAATTTGTAGCTTTTTTCCAATGGAACCATGCGAAAGACCGACTTATCAATCATGAATGCAACACTAGATTCAGAAAGCGCCGCGACGTAGCTGCCCACCCACACGTTTTTCCCATCTGCGTCTTCCAAGTGCCACGGTAGAGCCTCTTCATATCTCAAATCAGATTCCTTCTTCGCCGCCGATGTTTTTGGGGCTCGATTGAACATTGTTTTTTCTTCTTTTTGCTTTTTGGGCCGCTTAGCAATCACTTCTTTGGCAACAGGTGCGATTTTAGCCTGATCGATAGCTCTCTGGGCTTCTCTGTCTGCCTTTATCTGCGCCATCCTTTCTGCCTCTTGCTCATCTACCGGGGGTCGTTCAGGCTCCTCCTCCTTCACAGCTCTTCCAGGAGGAGGTTGGCGGGCATCACGGCGATGTAGGGTCACAGGTCTAGCAAATTCGTCTTGGTCTGTCGGATCAACAGGTTTGTCGCCCAATTTGGTCTGAGAAAACTTCATGAGGTGATATCGGATTCCATTGAGCAAAGCCCTTTTGGTTGTCATGATAGGTATGTCGTTGAAAGGATAGGGAGGGGGCGGCTCGCTCCATCCGCCATACTGCTTCCGCAGTTCTTCAACGTTAGGCTTTGCGCCATTTGCTGTAGCCTGCGCTGAAGTCGACTGCGCGCTATTCGAAGGCGGCCTATTGGGTTTGGGAGTTGGTTTGCGAGATGATGTGACAAGTGGGTTGACAGGCTTCTTGCGAAGTGGACGTAGAGGATTGACCTTTTGAGTCCGTGGAGCACCATTGGGATTTCCGGAAGGGGCGCTCATTGTGATGCTAGAGTGAGCGTCAAATATTGAGATACGGATCGGGCAAAAAAGGCACGCAGCCGTTTGGCACGAGCTTGTCGTACCTCCGCAGCGAATCGAAGAGCTACAGCAGACCACGGCAGCGTATTATCTAAGTAGGCGTCGTATCAAAGGGCGCGGTAGATGCTGTTCAAAATAGCTACTACCGCGTCTGGCTTATGGACACAAAATTCTCACCGCATAGGCACAGCTGTGAGAAGGATGATGTTTGAAGGATGCGAAGTGAGAGATGGTAGCAGATCACCAAAGGTAGTGGTGCCTACTAGACTACCTTAGTGGTCGGTTCTCCGTACGGCTACCGGCCGGAGAACTGCCGCTGCCTATGACGGCTTGATGACAAAGGCAGTGTACTTGGGTAGTACAAGTACTGCTCCGCATCACGCCAATGCAAAGAGGTTAGTATTTCGGTAGGGAAAATCTACACTGCACTAGATACCTCTTGGTATTGTTTTAATTTTAAAATAGATTCTTCAAGTACGGAATACCTTTACGTAGAGCTTCACAATCGGGCATTGAAGAATAAGAAACACGCATGTATTCTGTGAGTAGAAGTAGCTTTATGTGCCTTGATGCCTCCCATTACATGTTAGCCCTGTTATCATTAGTACTAAGGTGGTGCTATGTATAAAAGGCAATAGGTAAGGTACTACAATATATATTAAACTAGTACTTGTTACTACGTACTAATGTGCACTCTATTGCCTTCTGGCTAGCAAATAATACTCAGTAGACCTAGGTAGGTACTAAGTACTAAAGTGGTAGGTTTGCAGCTGAGACCGATCCTATTGAAGTGCAAGTTGATCAGATGTTATCGGGTACTGGCGAGAGAGCCTTAAGCACTGCTGTACCTTAGTGGTACTAGCCCTGTAACGATAGCTTTGCACTAACAGCTCTTCTTATTCGGCTGCATCCTCCACTTCTCCAAAACTACATTCTAGTACTTCACAGTACGAAACAGGCTCTCAAACTTGGCACTTTGCGTTTGGAGAGGAGAAGGCTCTTTCTGCCTCACTCACTGTTATTTAACTCACTGATCTCAGCAAACAACCGCCCATTGTGTGTTAATCCTCCTCTGTATTATTTACTCTACCCTTCTTGCACACTGTTCTCATGCCACATCGCAGTCTGCCAGATCGAGCACAAGCCTTGAATACCTAATCAGCTTTGAAAGAGGAATGTCTTTGGGAGCCTCCCCTCTTTGTCTCATCCGGTTTGTCTTTATCCTCCCCCTTACTCCTCACCTGCGTCTCATATTTAAAATAGTTACTTTGAAATCTTGAGGATGTCGACGCTGTGAACAGAAGATATCTAAGCTTTTGAGATACTGCGAGTTACAATCCAGCTTACATTATCGCCACTGTGATTCACTGACCGTGTCGATTGCTTTTGTCCTACTACTACCTAGTATCTCAGAACAAGATGCTACCTAATCAAAATGAGCCTCACGGCGGTGCAGGTGATGGGTCGGCGTCGGGACTTGAAGGCCACCTTCGAAATCTAATTCTCACAAACGCCAATCCAAACATAAACCAGATGGCTTTTCCACCTACGGACACCCGCCCTCAGGTCTCGGCACAACGCCCGTCTCCGTTGCCGGATACACAGTCAAATCCTTCATTCAATCGAGGACAACACAATGCAAACTCTGATTATTCAACCAACCAGGCAGTCTTTGACACCACATTTCAGCAGGAGCACTCTTCGCCAAAGGCTAGCCGAAGACGCCCAAACCAAGCTCAACGGCGTCAGATGGCATCTCAGTTCACAATCACCCCTGAGCCACCACCACAAGTGCCTCCATATCATCATACAGCTAGGCCCAATCCCTCATGGGCGGCTTCGCAGCCTCATACTTGGTCAGCGCCGAGGCCATCAGAATTTCCCCGTTCACGTAACTCATGGAATGGGCCTCCACAATCGTCTGCAAACAGGCCTCAGTACCAGAATTCGTCGTCAGCGCGGCAGTTCAATGCAGTACCATCACACAGTGCGCATCAAAGTACGGGGTCGGTCCATAACCATCATCGTTCTTATATTAAGCCGGAAGAAATTGCGAACCAAGCCCATTTACTAGATGTGCTCTCCCACCAAGTTGTAGCTCATTCTGAAATCGACAGATCTGAGATAGCGGGAAAGGAAGCCTTTCGCCAGCGAATAGAACACATTTGCCGCGAAGTCATCAGTCGGTTCGAGGAGCAACAGGAAACAGGCAATAGAATCCCTCCCTATTCTGTGGAATTAAGGTGTTTCGGCAGCCTTTCTTCTGGATTTGCTACAAAGGCTTCGGACTTGGATCTCGGTCTAATATCACCTCTATCTAAGTTTCCGCCTGATGCACCTGGGTCTCCCATACCACGGTTAATTGAAAAGGCGTTCTTGGAAGCTGGTCTTGGCGCGAGGCTTCTCAGTCGCACTAGGGTTCCAATCATCAAGCTTTGCGAGGCCCCCCCAGAAACCCTCCTTAAAGGTCTCTTGGAAGAACGGGAGAAATGGGAACGTGGTGCTGACAACGATGCTCAGTCTGGAGCTGCTGAAGTCGAGCTTGATAATGACAGCTCCGCTCACGGTGGTGATGACGATGACCATGTACAAGGCGGGGGAGCCGATACTGGATCAGATTCGTTAGGCGAATTCGAGATACTCTGTAAGGATTCTGGCGAGCCACGACGTTTTCGACTCCGACAAGGGCCTAAACACTCTCTTGATTCCTACTACGGTCTAGCTAAGCGTGTTTTACGAAGAGCCGGTGGCTATGACGCTACTGCCTCAAACTGGAGAGACTTTACCGAATCTGACTGGGATATTCTAAACCGAGTCTGCCATGCATTTATTCAAGGTCTAACGGACGCTTCCTTGCGAAATCGCATTGCCTCATTTCCTTCCATCTCTGCAGCGGATATCCTCTCAAACGCAACTTACCATCGCTCTCTGCTAGGGATATTTATGCAAATAGAAGGAGAGTATATAATACGCAGATGGGAATCATGGCAGGAGGGGCGTCCTCTAAGACAAGTTGAAGATGATAAACTTATAACGCAGTGGGAGTCTTTGCAGCTTAGACAGCTGTCCGATATTGAGCCCATTTCATATAATAGGGACCTTCATCTCGCCCTCGAGAAGCTTAAAAAGATTCCTTCCATGCAGCTACTGCTGCTCCAGCAAGACCAGCAAGAGACACCTGCACAGTACAATATCAGGGTTACAAGCATCATAAGTAGTATAGGATCCTACCAAGAAGGCTCTTTTCCCGCAGCGCAAGAAGCTATAATTGGTCAATACGTTGTTGGGGTGTTCCACGAAGAGATACGAAAGCAATTAAGCGACTATCTGCAACAATTTCCAGAGCAAGCAACCATCCAAGCGATGGGATGTCGCCATAAAAGCATTCATCTAGTTAACGAGTTGGAAAGAGCTATTGAAAATAACCTATACGACGCAGCTTATGTGCCGGATATCACGCGGTACATCGAGCTGTTGCGGCAACCACTTCAGAAAAGAATGATAAGCCCGGGGAAACCATGCTACATCACGCCTATCCCCGCTGAATTCTCTACTACTTTTGCCAAGATCAAGACTCTTACGGATCCTCATAAAATGGCGCCGAATCAGCCCCGTGACAGATATCGAGATCCGCTGGAATTTCCTAAAACAAACGCTGGAGTACAATGCGATATCAACTTCTCTGCCCATCTGGCTCTTCAAAACACACTTTTGCTGCGGTGCTATTCACATACAGATCCAAGGGTCCGGCCCATGGTCCTATTTATCAAGCACTGGGCTAAAGTGCGAGGTATCAACTCTGGGTATCGCGGCACATTAAGTAGCTATGGTTATGTTTTGATGGTTTTGCACTATCTCGTCAACGTTGCACAGCCTTTCGTTTGTCCAAATCTCCAACAGCTAGCGACTGCGCCTCCCAATAATTTGTCCCCAGCCGAAGTACAATCTACAATAAGTTGCCGAGGCTATAACATTCAGTTCTGGAGGAATGAAGAAGAAATCATAGGATTGGCATCTCGTAACCAGCTCAATCGAAATACAGAAAGCATCGGACATTTATTGAGGGGATTCTTCGAGTATTATGCTCAAAATGGTATGATGAGCAATGGCCTCAGTAGAGGATTTGATTGGGGTCGCAATGTCATCAGTCTCAGAACGTATGGAGGTATAATGACAAAGCAAGAAAAGGGATGGACGGGAGCAAAAACTGTTTACGAAATTCAAAAGACATCAGCTGAAACAACCACTAAAGCAAGTCCTCCACAGCCGAACGCTCAACCTCAAGCAGCTTCACAAGCCACTAAGAGTGGAGAGGTTAAAGAAATCCGGCTTCGATATCTCTTTGCTATCGAAGATCCATTCGAAATCGATCATAATGTGGCACGGACTGTGACACATAATGGCATCGTATCGATCCGCAACGAGTTCCGCCGAGCTTGGAGAATCCTTCGTGCCGCTGGTAATGGAGACACTCAGGAGGACCTGATCCAGGACATTGAAAGCCAAGAGGAGCTTTCAGTTACATTTTTACAACTGCTTCTAGACATACACGGGCCTACTCCAGTTTGAGTAAACAGAATCGAGAAAAGCTCCTTTGAAGTGGTTAGGGTAACGAAGCTATATGTATTTTCTTTTTCGCTTTTTCTTTTTGAGATGTCTCAATCTTTGTTGCCGCTCTTGTTGCGACGTCTTGAAGGAGCGCTATCTGAGACCCTATATGTCTATGGAGAGGACGTTAAACATATTTCCTCTATTTGTATCATTTTGCTTCCTATTCTGTTTCTTGTCAACACCTTGTGGCTTTCCGCCCCGCTTGTTTTGTTTCCTCTCCTGTGTTTGTTGTCGAGGATTCTCAAGTTCTTCAGGTTGCTCAAAAGTTATAAATTTTAACAAAATATGCAATATTTGAAGCTCTTTCGATGATTTTAGAAAATTGGATAGCACATCAACATCTGGAAATTCGCAAAGGGGAGGCAGCTCCGATAAAACCCTGCGTAGCTGGATGAGGCTGAGAGTCAGACTGTCTGTGCCGTTATTTTCGATAATAACAGAAGAGAGTACTTGGTTAAGAATGCGAAGGGAATAGTATCCGGCTTGGATATGTGCGCCGAAATGAATTATGTCCCATGAAATTTTATCCCTTGAAGGGTTCAAATTGCTATTGTCTTGTTGAAGAGTGATTAGAGCATGTGAATTTTTACCCTGTTGATTGCATTCTATAATATCCAGTATCAAAGATAAGAGAATCCAGAAATACTGCGGCGCTATTTGGGTTTCTCTTACTCGCCCCATGAGTATTAAAAGTTCACTAGCTGCACTATTCGCCGCATCATTGGTTAGTAGTGAGATTTCTCGTCCTTTCTGATCGACATTTTGTACCCTTCTATATTCTTCAACCGAGATGGAGCAACGGCATTGAGTATAATGGCGTGCAGCCGTATATGCCAATTTCCTGACATGCACGCTTGCGTCCCAAGAAGTTCCTTTGATAGGATTCTCGATTAAAGAAGGAAGGAAAACTTTGACCTTTTCGTGGGCGTCCTTGGTTTTAGGCGCTTGCCCAATCTGAAGCAGCAGCTCTGAGACTCTAGGATCGAGGGCGTTCAATGAGAGCAAATGGCCTCCGATCAACTGTGGCAATGGGGCTTTTTCGTGGTGGACGTATTGCTGGCGGAAATGATCATAGTCCGCAGCATCTACTATAGGACCCGAGCAGGCCTTTAACAGCAGAGGAAGCGTAGCATTAGGGGAACGCATACGTTCATACCCCAACCGACAAGCGTCGACAGACTTTGACAGTCCAAGCTTTGTATAAATTTCACGAGGAGCGTATACCGTGCAGGCTGGCATCGAGCTAGCATTCTCGTAAATGTCTCGAAAGAACACGACTTTGCCGTTGCCAATATCATGGGCAAGTAGATCGGAATCAGATGTCAATATCGTGCCGCCATGCTTGGCAGTGTCCGAGGCGCAGTACGCATCGGCCTCTCCAGGAACAATGAAGCATTTATCTCGGTAATAAGCATGGCCCCGGATGGCATCAATAATTGCAGGTACTAGAAAACTCGGGTCCAGAAAAGTCTTGTCTGTGAATCTAGTTGGGCGAGTTGTATCAAAATATATGTCATTTGTTGGAACCGCATGCTTGCGAGGGCAAGCTGTGGAATTGGCAGAATAGAATAGATTGAGCCGGCAGGTTACTTTCATCACCCTCTCCATACGTACTGGCTGTTTGGAGACCGGTAGGTAGCCATCGAAGTATATGGCTCGACTGTTTGTATGTTAGCCATGATCTTCATATACCACGTCTTATTTTTTGTTATTTTTTTATGAGAAACTTACATGACTACCTGCTGATCCTTGAGTCGATCTAGCCAGTCTATGACGAATTTGCTAAGAAGGCGATATGATGGCTGGCTAGCGCCTTGTATTCTGCATAAATGAAGGATATGGTAAGCTAGAGCTGGGCCATCGATGACTATCGTTTGACGCTGTAGAATCTCGTGGGAGGCATAGCGCTCTAGGGTTGTAATTAGGTGAGGAATTCCCATATCGGCGGAATCTTATGTGATGAATCGAATTGATACTGGGGTCGATACATAAGATAGACCATTGGCATGGGGCAATACTAGGTAGTAGTATATCTCTTCAGAGGTCGCATTATCAGCATAAGATAAGTTTTGTGGAACTGTATGCTGGTCTAAGCAACAATCGGCAAGCCATTGTATGTATTTGCTTGAGATACTGTAGTCAGATTGTAGGCCTACGAAGTAACTTCCAGCAACAGTGAGCGCCCCGCCATCCAATATGCGGGCGGCATGACAAGAGCCCAGGGCATGAGCATAGTTCGCACTGTGTTTCTGTGGGAGGCTGCAGGGCCTAGGCAATCCGTGGCCAATCAAACAGACCACCAATACTGGCCAAGGCATTGAATGATACCGTAATAGCACTGGTTATCCACACAGTATGACTCCCCAGGGCCCCACGCCTAGAGAAAGAAAAAAAAAGCTGCTCATCTCGCCCAACATTTTCTTTCAAACTTTTTCTTCCTTTTCTCCCCCCCAAGGGTCGGCCACAATGCGCAACACGCTCATTTTCGCTGGCAATTCGTGCCCAGCTCTCACCGGTCAAATATGTGAGAACCTGGGCATGACTCCTGCTAAGGCGGAGCTGACCCAATTCTCCAATGTGAGCTTCCTGTAGCTCTTCGTCGCTGTTTTTGGTTTCCTTGATTGTCGGCCTCGGCAGATACTAACTCACTCCTTCTAAGGGCGAGACAAGTGTCAGGATCCTGACAAGCGTCCGAGAGAAAGATGTCTTCGTCGTTCAGTCTGGGAGTTCCAGAATCAACGACTCCATCATGGAGTTGCTCATCATGATATCCGCTTGCAAGGGTGGCTCCGCCAACAAAGTCACAGGTTCGAGGATGGAGCACTGGTTCTGCTGTGGAACATTGCTGACGTTGTTTGGCAGCTGTGCTTCCCTACTTCCCGTACAGCCGGCAGTCGAAGAAGAAGTCTCCTAGAGGTGCTATTACCGCAAGGATGCTGGCCAACCTTCTGGGTGTTGCTGGCGTTAAGCACGTCATCACCGTGGATCTGCATGCCTCTCAGATGCAAGGCTTCTTCAGATGTCCCGTTGATAATCTTCACGCCGAGCCTATAATCGCTAAGTGGATTAAGCGAAACGTGCCAAATTGGCGAGAGGCTGTGGTGGTATCCAAAAACCCAGGTGGAACGAAGCGAGTCACTTCGCTCGCCGATGCCCTCAAGCTGAACTTTGGACTTGTTACCACCGATAGGAGACGTGGAACAAACATGACGGGGAGCATGATCATGAGCCATCTCGATGGGTTCGATCGACGGCCTGTATCTGAGGGCTTGGCGCAGAGCGATAGTCAGCAACCCAAACCCGATAAGCCTGTCCCGGCGCGGGCCAGGGCAAGGACCCCGGTTAGGAGTGCTAGAGTTGTTACCGACTCTCAAGGTTCGCCTATTCGGTCGAGCGATTTGTCGACAAGTGCGACGAATCTTGCTGATCCTATTGCAGAAGACCAGCGCACAACGCGGCGTAAAAACTCTGCGCAGCTCGACTCTGACTACGATGATCGTCGAGCCCAAGAAGTCATCCATGGTCGACTTATTCAAGGTCACATTGTTGAGGATGATTTCCCTTCACCAGCAAGGTCCACGGCGGGGAACAGCGTGCATGAGGATGACCCGATGGCCATGTCTCATGCCTCCTCTTTCTTTGCGCCCGACCGCCAGTCACTGGCTGGTGGTGCCAACAACAACGAAAGCAGCTCTGACGAGGAGGACATTGCTTTTGAAGATCCCAAGGCGGAGCACATGATCACACTGGTAGGAGACGTGAAAAATCGCACAGTCTTCATTGTCGACGACATGATTGACAAGCCAGGATCGTGGATCGCCGCGGCTGAAACTGTGGTGAAGAGGGGCATGGCCAAAAAGGTGTACTGCATTGCTACCCATGGCGTCTTTGGCGGAGACTGCCTGGAGCAATTGCAAGCATGCGAGTGCATCGACACCATTGTTGTTACTAACAGCTTCCCCATCAATGAGGAACGAGTGACAAACTCGAGTAAGCTGGTCATATTGGATCTCTCATTCCTCCTGGCAGAAGCCATCCGCCGAAATCATTACGGCGAGTCGATTTCTCCTCTATTTCAGCACATTGGGGATTGATACATGGAAGGTTGATGACTTCAATGTGTAATATGATATCGCAAGCTACGGCCTCTTTTTTCAAGACTGTTAATAGTCTGACCGGGTGGATCCTTTGATTGTTTCATTCTAGCGTGGCGTCTTCGGATTGAGGAAAGCAAAAGAAACAAAAAAGATTTCACGATTTATACGAACAAGGTCGGTCAATTGATGAATGATGATAAGTCTCGTAGAAGAGTCCACCCCCCTTTAGTCGTGTGAGTGTCTTTGCCATATCATGTGTATCCCAAAAAAACACCCAGCGGTGCTGTCACTTGTTGACAGCAAGGATCCGATTCATCTCAGAATGGGTTCTTAACGGAACGTTGGTAGATTGAATTATTCGATCCTAGAAGGCCCCTAATTCTGTGCCAGCTTTTGTTGGCCACGTGGGTTAGGGGCAAGAGAACCTTTCGAACATGCAAAGAAATCTGTTTTTTCTTTTGCTCCAAAGTATAGAATAATTGTAGTAATTTACAATGAGCATAAAACAAAATAAAAATTCGTGTTATTCCTTTATTTTACTTATTCCATGTGCC
This sequence comes from Trichoderma polysporum, assembly GCA_030278935.1. Classification (NCBI taxonomy): domain Eukaryota; kingdom Fungi; phylum Ascomycota; class Sordariomycetes; order Hypocreales; family Hypocreaceae; genus Trichoderma; species Trichoderma polysporum. The sequence goes on along the minus strand of JARFTM010000121.1, from coordinate 46,032 downwards.
CCTTGTACCTATGATCATATGTCTACATACTGTCCGAATTTATACCTAAGTTGGCCTGCGATGCATGATGAGAGCAGATGCCTTTTAATCCGTCAGCAACCATGGGAAATGAAATAAAAGGTTGATATGAAAAGGATACTTACCTGGTGATTGGGGTAGAGGAGAGACTCAGCAACGACGACATTCTCTCGCCTAGTGGCAGCAAAGACAACCACCTCGGCAACATCTTCAGGTGTGAGGGGGTCGCAGCCGCTGATGACGATGTTAGGATCCATGTAACAAAGTAGCAGTATAAGCCACGAAGAGAAAGGGTAAGTCTTACGCATAGATGGCATCGGCTTTGGCCTTGTCACCGTAGAAGCGAACAACAGAAAATTCCTAACGACATCAATAAGCACACTGCACTGCACATAAATCTGGCGCACATGAAGAAAAGCTCTAGGACTAAGTTCCATACCGTTTCAACCTGACCAGGGTCAACCTCGATGACCCTGATGCGAGTGGCGATGAGCTCCTTTCTCAAGCTTTCTGTGAAGCTTCGAACGGCGGCTTTGCTGGCGCAGTAGATTGAGCCTCCAGGATACGCCTCCCTGCCTATAAGCACGAGTTTGGTATCAAGACATATCGATCAAGATCAAAATTTCTACGAAATTGAAGGGATTGGTAAGAGAGGGAGGACATATAACATACCAGCAATGGATCCAATGTTGATAATGTCTCCCTGGCCACCATTTGGTCGTTTATGGAAGATGGGCAGGATGGCCTGCGTCATGTTGATAAGGCCAGTGACGTTTGTGGTGAAGACAATGTTCATGTCGTCCTCATTGATTTCAGGTGCTTTGGCTACACCCTTGACGAGTCCGCTAGACGAAAATGAATATAGATTAGCATTTTCGCTCATTTATTGTAAGGTGCAGCTCTCACTAGCACCCCATGAGATGTTGGAATCGAGACCGCGATATAAGAGATAGTAAAAAAAGAGAAGAGAAAAATAAGGAGAAAAAAAGAGCAACAGCTGTTTTAGAATACAACGTAAAGGAGGAATGACTTACGCATTGTTTACCAAGACATGAATATCTCTCCACTCCTCAGGCAAGCCACTCACAAAGCCCCGAATCTCATCAGCTTTGCTCACATCGAGCTTCACAGGCAGCACCTTGACTCCATCGTTGGTCTCCTTGCGAATCTCAGCGGCAAGTTCCTCCAGGGAATCAATGCGACGCGCAGTGATAATGAGTCGTAGATTGCCATTGGGGTTCGTGCGCGCAAATTCGAGCGCCGTAGATCGTCCGATTCCAGAAGAAGCTCCCGTAATGACGATAGTCTTGCCCTCCAGACGCTTAGCCGCTGCAGAAGATGCCATGTTGCGCGCAAAGATGTTAGGGTTGGGCCTGTTTAAATTTAATGTAGCCGGTCGCAAGGCAGAGTCAAGACAGCGATGACGAAGAGGTGAGAAAGTAAAACAGGAGAGAAATCGTCTCTGGCTATACGGAGAAAAGCTATAACAGCTCGATCGAGACAGGTCAGCTACAGCAGCACGACGGAAAAGATTGGTAGCAGCAGTTGTGACTTGTACGGAAGGCATCAAGATATGCTCTCCGATCCCGTAGCTCCAGTATGTACCAAGTACGCTAACCCAATTTCTCAGCTCAGAGGGTGTCTATAAAGCACTGCTAGAGAACCCAGAGAGAGAAGATGGAATGTCGTAGAAGGAAAAGTGGACTAGCTGTGAATTGCGCCTTTGGAGATATGATACGCAGATTATGTACGGTGTTTGGCACTATATTGGACCTACTAGAGGCTTTTTTTTATAGGCACCTACCGAGTCATAACCCGTTAAAAGTAGCTGTCTACGAGTAATGTTATGAAGAGGTACCAAGACCGCGTTAGCACCTATCATTCACCATGCTACAGAAAAATGACGACAAGCACGAAAGTAGCGCAGCAAATCTCTTTCTCGACTTCAAATTTTGCCAATTCCCCCACATCGACACCAAGCAATACTACTAAGGTGGTGATGACCCCGCGCTGCTCGCTCTACGTGGGGCAAATTTGCATCTCGCAAGACGGCAAAAAGTGATGCCGCCCTTTTTTACATATGATCTAGCGCCTGGCATCGGCATACGGACTTTTATCCTCACTTATCCGATGAACAAGAGCCGTTGCCAAGATGAGGTTTATGAAAATATCTATTTTGTGTAATAATCCAAATCATCTACTTATCTACCTGTCTACCCATGCTCCAATGGCACTCCGATACTTGTATAGGTAAACAAAAACCCGTGTACAAGGGCCGTAAGAAGCTGATCCAGCAAACTACCTAACCATTGTTTCTACTCTCCTAATCACCTAATAATGCTGATGGAGAAAAAGCCCAATTCTCCTTTATTTAAACGTTCTGTCATCAAAGACAAGAGACTCATAATACCATCATTATCCTCACAGCCAAAAAAAAAAACATACCCAATTCACCACTGTCCATTTCTGATATGCCAATCCATTTCGTTAAGCCCCTCGCTTAAGCAGCATTTTGCAAAGGCAAAGAGGCCAAAGGTTCCACGACTCTCCGTTCCGTTTCTTCTGGTATTATCGCTTCGTGTCGCTGCTTAACGCCGCCCCATAGTATTCGAGAGCCATAAAAGGATGAAACCACTGCAAGGGAAGCCGCTATCGTGGCTGATGTAGCACTCTGGGTAAACGCTTTTACGTATGCTGACTGGACAGCTTTTAAGCTATCACCTGTTAAATGTTTCATGTCGCCATCGAAGGAAGCCATCTCTTTAGAGGTGAGGATATCTTTAAGTCGATTGATGACTTCAATGTGCAAAAAAACCGTAGAAGCTGATATGCCAAAGCTTCCTCCCAATAGTCTCGCTTGCGCAAGGATGCCATGGGCAGATGCTAGCAAGCCAAAGATTAGCTGAATATTTCAACATGGCAATGGAAGATAAGGACCATACCCCTTTGCTGTATCGGCACTTCGACACCAATCACGTTGGTTGCCGCCGCTGTACAAAGACCAAAGCCAAAACCTACAAAAGCTAGAAATCCAAGTACTTTTGCATCGTCTTTAGATCCTCCTAATGTTGAAAGGGCGAAACACCCAAACAGCATGAACTGTGTGCCGAAACGCATAGTTTCAATAAGAAAGTTATCCAATGCATTGATCTTTCCGCTGACTATGCTCCCGAGAGCAACTGTTCCCAACATAGGGAGCAACGATAGCCCAGCGATGAGCGGATTTTTACCGCCGACGATTTGCATCCTGATGGGAAGTAAAAAGATCAAAAGTAGGTATGGGTAACCCATAAATAAAGTTGTTAATATGCTTCTTGTGTAGAGTCGATTTCGGAACAGCGAGATGGGAAAGACGGGGACGATAATGTCAGAAAGCCACCTCTCAATGATGTATGACACTATGAACAGCGCTATCCAGAAAGCCAACCCAATCGTTAATGGTACAATGAACACTGCGCTCTTCCAGGTGTCTGGTCCGGATTCGCCCGCAGTCTGAAATGCAAACACAACGAAGACCGAAGATATGATGCCCAACATGGTGCCAAGAACGTCAAATTGTTTCCATGATCGGAGCTGCGTATGTTTTGCCCGCTCTTCTTTAGACCAGCTAAGATATAAGAGGACCATAGAAGTAGAACAGATTGGTGCGCTGTTTTCCAAGTCAGCTGAGTCCCATTGCGTGTAATGCCCATTGCTAGAGTTGCAGACTTAATAAGAAAAATCCACCGCCAGCCGAAGTACTGAGTGAATAGCCCACCCAAAATAGGGCCAAGAACGCCCGCAGTTGCAATCACCACTCCAATAATGGTACCTATATATTGACGAAGCTGAGGTGGGCTCTGTTGAGTCAGCATCAGTATGGATAAGGCGTAAAGACCTAATAACATCATTAACGTTTCGCTTTGTTTTCCTGCGAAGCAAACGTTCGTATTCACAAACCTGAAGCACCAATCCCTTGAAATGCTCGGAATATTATCAACTTTTTCACGTCTAGAGCAAATGAACACGCAACGGAAAACACCAAGAATATCAAATAGGAAGCCATGAGTGCAAAGTGCTGTCCCACGATGTCTGAGATAATGCTAGATGCAACAGTGAAGCCAGTATAACCCAGAGTATATGCCAGCACCACCCAGTTGATTAGGCTATGCTCTTTAAATTCGATTCCGATGCTATATAAGCTGGTTGCAAGGACGGAAGAGTCGAGAACAGACAATAGCAAACCTGGGCAGACTCTGAGGAATCAAGTTAGTTTGACTCAGTTCATGTAGGCTCTCTTTCTGAAGCAGTATTGATACTCACCCAAGACACACTAACCAAAATTGGCACGTCGGTACAACGGCTTCCCTAGTTTCAGGGACCGGACCGTTATGTGTTTGCTGTGCTTCCGCAATTTGCGAATAAGTGGATAATTCTACAGCATCTGGCGATTCATCTCCAGAGCCGGCGTTCAAAGTTCTGGAAGAGATCGACATCGTCGGGCATAGAAAAGAATTAAAAGCTCCAAAAAAGAAGAGGAGGAAGAAGAAGAAGAAGAAGAAGAAGAAGAAGAAGAAGAAGAATCTTGAAAGATGAATAGTCTAAATTCCAGGGTCTGGCGATGTCTTACTGGGCATTTAATCTGCCAAGGTGCTTCGGTCTTGTTTATCCTTTGAGAGTGTTGTTGGACTCTTTACAGACAAGCTGCTTCCATATTTGAACCCTTTAAGATTTTACCTATCATCAAATAATAGAAAAATTAAGAGCTTCTAAATAAACTAAAATTAGTCTGGCATAGAAACACGTCAGGTGCGACAAGTAGAAAGTCTGTCGTCCTCTCTGAGTCAAAGTGGTAAACAAACATGTTAGGCTGAGGTTTATAATACCTTCAAGGCAATGTGTGGAGGCGACCTTCTCCGTTTACACGCAACCCCAAGTTTAGTAACATTTGGGTGTTGAGCAAGTTACATCCATTTATTTACAATTGTTGCTGGCAGGGAGGAGCAGAAGGAAGAAGAGACCTGTGAGTGTCCCATGATCGAAGCTTAGTGTGTGGTGGCCAAAGTGAAATCGTAATATTATTTATCTGCACGGAATGGGCCATGAATGGATAATTAAAGGACAAAGCGTGTCTATAGAGACCATATTTCACGTTGACGTTGCGCAGTACGATGCTGGTAACGAGGTCGAGGTCGAGGTCGAGTCGAATCGGGCCTTGTTGCCGTATAATAGACCACGCGTGGCTAGCTCTCGCCTATTGAAAATATGTAACAGAGATGGCATCGTCCAATACATGCACGCAGAATTGAGTGAAAATCTGTGTTAGGGTACACGGGGTCACGAGTGGTCACAAATACTGCACAAGAGGAGGCCTCAAGTTTATGTAAATACCTAGTATACACGAGCACCATGCGCCACTCTAGAGGCAGCGTTCTGTTTAGAGAGAAAACCGTGTTACTTAGGCGATAAAATCAGATTGGTCTGTTCAAACCGAGTGATTGAGGAGAGAAACGGGCATGAGAAGTCCTAGAATTAGTTGCTCTTTGACCAAAAGCGAGATACTAGGTAGATACCATAAGAGTAGCAAATGCAGCACTATTAGAAGGCCGCTGTGCTTAGGCGGAATTTATGGAAGTAGTGATTATCTAATAAAAGCACCGATGCAGCATGAACTTTTACTATTTTAATGCCTAGTTCGAACTAAGGACATTTAGTCTTTAGCCTCTAGCCTGTAGTAGGCAATAATAGAGCTTAAAGCTAAGATCCGGCGATAGCTACCTGAAGTAGCTACCACTCTTGATATCAAACAGCTGCATCAATCATTGCCTGCATCTGCCATCAGAAGCTTTGCTTCACTGGAAATTTGCCAATAAAACCAACACATCGACATCTGCATCTCTCCGTAAGACATTCATTCATTTTCACCTTGATTGCATACGCAACGTGCCCCCTCCAAGTACCCCGCAAGTGTCAAACTCCCACTTCGTCTCATACACGCACTTAGGCTGCCCTCGCCCAGCATGACAGAGATCCTTGCACAAACACCTCCTATTCTGCAGGGCCCGTCGGACAAAGAAAGGAAGTATGATCGTCAGCTCAGATTATGGGCCGCTTCAGGCCAGGCTGCCTTGGAATCAGCAAACATCCTGCTGATTAACTCGGGGCCCGGCACAGCTGGCATTGAGACCCTGAAGAACCTTGTTCTGCCCGGTTTGTTTGACCTTCTTCTCGCAATTTAAGACTTGGCCATGAGTACTTACACACTCTCGCACTCAGGTATTGGCAAATTCACGATTGCCGACGATGCCGTTGTTCAAGACGTAGACCTTGGCGTCAACTTTTTCTTGGATGAATCTTCTCTGGGCAAATCGAGGGCTCAGTGCTGCACTGAGCTACTCCTTGAGCTCAACCCAGAAGTGGATGGAATATGGAACTCTACAGTGACAGTGCGTCTCTCATTTGAATCTTACCTTGTTCCTATCATGATAAATTATGCAGCGCTAAGCTCCCCTAGGATTCTATCAGCCTCCAGAAACTACTTGACGCACCAGAAGTCTTTACCATGATCATGTACAGCCTTCCTTTACAACCAGAAATGCTTCAAGCCATTGAATCTTACGGCCGTCAGCATCGTACGCCCCTTGTGGCTATCCACTCTGTTGGATTCTACTCTTACTTTCGGATTACACTACCTGGTACATTTCCCATTGTTGACACTCACCCAGACGAAACTGCCACGACGGATCTGAGACTCCTTGCTCCTTGGCCAGAGCTCTCTGAGTTTGCAAGTGAAATGACCAAAGACATTGATAACCTAGACCTCCACGAGCATGGCCACCTTCCAATGGTTGTAATCTTGCTTCACTATCTTAACATTTGGAAAGAAGAACATGGAGGTGCCTATCCAACAGCTTACAGCGACAAGACAGCATTTCGCCAACTGGTATCCAATGCCATGAGACGAGATAACCCCGAAGGAGGAGAAGAAAACTTTGAGGAAGCTGTTGCTGCCGTAATGAAGCATGTCATTCTACCACCAATCCCATCATCGCTCAAACAGGTTTTTGAGTACAAGCACAACGATGGACAGCAGTCCAAGTCCAGTTTCTGGATCATTGCCGAAGCTATGAAGGAGTTTTATGATGAGCATCAACGTCTGCCTGTGGCTGGAGGCCTACCTGATATGAAGGCCCAGTCAAACGTCTACATCCAGTTGCAGAATATTTACAAGGACAAAGCTCGGCAAGATGCAAACGACGTTTTTACCAGAGCACAAAGAATATCAAGGGGTGAAAACATCGACCTTGCGGAAGTGGAGCTATTCTGCACGAATGTGCGGTTCATCAAACTAATTAATACCATGGGAGAGGAGCCCCCAAGTATGGGAGAGATCATAGGTAAGCAGAAAGATGATAGTGATACTTACCGTATGTATTTGTTTACTAACACAAGCCTATGTTCAACAGAGCGAGAGCTCAGCAACGACGAAATTGCTGCTATTGCCGGACCGGAAATGCCAACGTCACTGATCTCCATTTACCTTGCCTTGAGCGTGTCGCCATCTACTTCGGGGGCCTCAGCTGATGAAATAATAGATGCAGTATGTCAAAAGGCGCCTGCTCTCAAGGGCAATGAGCGCTTGACCCAGGTGGCCCAGGAGTTATCGCGAGCGGCTGGTGGAGAGCTGCATAATATTTCTGCCGTCACTGGAGGTATGGTGGCACAAGAGATCATCAAAATCATTACAAAACAATATGTTCCTATTGACAATACGTGTATATTTGACGGAATCGAGAGCCGATGCCAGGTATTGCGTTTATAATACCTGCCCCGTTCTTGGGATTCAATACGCGAGGTACACCGGAGTTTACGAGATCGGTGGGAACAGTAATTGAGATAAAATGCATTCGAGGGGTTATCAAGCATACTCACAGCTATTAATTCCAAATTGTGGCCCAGCTGCAGAAATGGGTAACCATGCTACCTAGAGAAATTCCAGGAGCTAATATGTACAATTGGATTAGTTAGCAAACTAGGCATATGCTACATGACGACGATGTGGCGATGGTCATCTCATTACCTCGGTGGGTCGACCGTAGATTGATGGATGACGATGAAGTATCCAGATGAGCTGCAGGTAGACTACAGAGACTCATCGTTCAAAAGAATACTATCTCTCAAGAAGAGGAAAGACACAGGGAGCAGGGTGACTTCTCAAGAAAGAGGCATTGAATGATATTCGTCTATTCATAATAGCAAGCATGGTTAGCTATCCCAACATGAAGTCTTTGTATCCTAATGTGGTAGGCAGAGGCATTTAACTGGTCTAGAACGACTATTCGTTATCTGTGAGGCTCTAACTGCCAGTAAGTAGATTGATTAGCGAAAAAACGCAGCTTTTCCGTTGTTCAGGCAAATTTAATTCTCAGGGGGGAATGAAAACTGTCTCGCACCCGTCGCAGGCAAGCGCTAACGGATAAGTATAGAGCACTTAATGAAGGAGGCTCTTGCTTTGGAAGAGACTCGGCAATATAAGGGTGCAGGCCCTTTCAACTTTGAAAAACCAGGAAAGAGCATCTGGCTATCTCAGAATGTACTAGAATTGGACTTCTTCGCGAGTGAGCCTTGCAAATCCAAATCTTTCTTCTTCACCTACTTCCAAGCTTCAGCCATCGCTCAAGAGCTACCTCGCAAACAGTTCAGCGGTGATAGCTGCTATTGTTCTTCTCTGGATTCATATCCATCCACATCCTGAGCTGAAATTTGCTGGGTATATACGGTATACCTCAGTCCCAAATGGAGAACCCACTCCTCTGTAATAGCCTCAAATGCAGAAAGGAGCTCACCGATCGGGCACTTGTGACGACCTGCAGGTTGGTTCAATGATGAAATCTTCAAAACGTTCATAGTCTGTGCTGACGACTCATTCGCAATTTGGCCACATCTTTTGTCTTGAATGCGTTCAACGGTCTGGTCTCGTAGGCCAAGGGAATCAGAGATGCACCGTTTGTCCTGTCTGCAACGCCCAACTGGCTAGGGAAGAAGACGTCGCCTTTACCAATCTACGTCCTACTGAAGAGTTTAAAACATGCGTTCTCAGTGGCTTGAGCCCCAACGTAGTCATGGAGTGCGCCGGACGCGCCATCAGCTTTTGGGCATATCAAGCAACTCATAATTTATATTATCAGTATCATCTGTACAAGTCGCTCCAAGAAAAACATTCAGCGTTGTGGGCTCGATTTGATCAAGTAAACAGAGATTCGAGCGTAGAGATCAATGGCTTGTATGAGAAGCTAAAAAGTTGGTACCCTCAAATCCACCCTTCTCATCTTATGAGCTTATCAAGATAGGTATGACCGACTCACGGGATGCTCTGCAACGAAAGAATGATGAACTCGCAGGGGCTTATCAAGATAAAAGTCGCAAACTATTCCAGACACAGGAACTTTATAACAAAGTCAAGAAAAGGGCTGAGCTGAGTCAAATTGAGCGAGCGGCAATTGATGCTGTGGACAATTCCACCCGATCGGTGCCTCAGCCCGCAGTCAACAATCAGGCATTCAACATCCTTCGTTCGCACCATTTTCAAGATGACAATGAGCGCAGTTTCCCCCTTAGCCGTGGACTTAGATTCGATGCCACTGAATTCGCCACGGCCTCGCCCGGGTTGAATCCACAACAGTACGAGAATGAGAGTCGCTGGCCGAGAAAAAGACCACAATTCCATGGTGAGACATGTCATACTTGTTGTTTTCATCTCGATTTAACTCATGGTTATGATAGACCACACCCCAGAGGCTCGGTCTTTCCGTCAGACTGCAAGTGGTCGATTATCTGCGGACATTTTCCGTCCTAACATCACCAACAATGCCGAATTGACTAGAGGAGACGGTATGAGACGGTCAGGAGCGAACTCTCCAAGTTTCTCCCAGCGGCCTAATGGCTGGGCTGGCGTCGGCCTTACATCTGGGCTGAAAGTTGGACAACCAGCCGGGTTGAATGGATCCTTGAAGAGTCTCTAATGGAAACGCCTGAGCAGAGCATAACAGTCAGAAGAGTGAAGTGTTAGCTCAAGCATGATATCTTCTTTGTAAAGGATATTTATTAGCGATTTCTTTAAGGTGAATCAAGATTGAACTATTCAGCACCAGTAATACAACAAGAGTGAGGAGGATAGCTCTTCTGAACACAAAGTGAACATTATTATACAAAGGCTGATCCTCATTTCTAAGATCTGATAAGTGAACAAGATTGCGAGCCGACATACTAGAGGCTAGCTACGAGATTTATATTAAATATGCGGCCTCCTATCTCCATATGCCCATTTGCCCATTATCCAGAATGAGGTGACTTCCTTTCCTTAGCCATGTGTCTCATGCAGAGAGAAAGCGATCATTGCCCGCGGAGAGATCCGCCATCTCTTGAAGGTGGAACCTTCATTACAGCTATCAAACACCATCTACGGCGGCTCGTCAGAAGAACAACCCACCATCTCAAATTACGGGGGCGACGAGCAGAGGGGTCTAGCCGCATACACAAGAAGCCACGGCCGATTGATACGAGTGCTAATGCACTACGACCTGCAAGCGAGAGATTATTGAGCGACAAGGGTAGAGGCCCTGCATTAATAGTACATCACCAGTCGTATCCTACATTCAGCCTTCCTCCACTGGAAATGATGCCATCACTGTCCTCTTTTTGCCCTTTCGCGGAAGTACAGAGATCTCTCGCTATGTGCAGCACAGAAGACAGAACGTCGGACCGAAAGAAACTGGGTCGGCTGGGAGAGGCATTGACTTCTCACCCACTCGCTGCCTTTCACGATGGCTAGAGATGAAAGCGATAAGTGTGATGAGAGTGTGGGAAAGCGGACAAAAAGCTCGTGATGCGTGGGATGGCGAGGCCAATCATGTTAGTGCGGATGTGCTATTTGACCATAAGCGGACATGAGCCGCTGCGTATGACTTCGTATTCTATCTTTAGCTCTTTAGCAGTGACGAAACAGGGATGGTGGCTGCAGATAAAGTGTACTTTGTAGATAAGCCGAAAAAGTCTAGGTACTTAATCGCGTTATTGTTCCATCGCTAATCTACTTGTACAGTGACTGATCCGCGCACCCTTGAACATGGCGTAATGGTACCATTGTGTGGCGCGGACTCCTGTGCGTGAGACGTTCAGAGTCTCTTAGTGGCCCGACAACTGCCAGTCCGCGTCAGTACACGAGCCGCTCGAGTTGGACTTTACAATTTTCGCATTTTCCACATGTCCCATTCCCATCTTGTCGCACCACGATTGTTGCATTGTCTTTCGTTCAATCACTTGATCGCTTAAACCTCGATCCCTGGCCCTGTGTCACAAATCTCTTTCAATTCGCTCGCTAGCCTCTTTTTTTTTTCTAATACCCCCTGCATCTTTGCTACTACTAATACTAATCCTACGTTTTTCCTTATCGACTTCCCCCATGATTGTGTCGTCTCCTCGAGAAGCCTCCATTCCTCAGTAATCTCTCTCACCTCTCTTCTGGGGCCAGCCGAGAGACAAAGACTCTTACCGACTTTCTTGTCTCGTCTTTGCGACCTTGTTCCTCATTCTTCCCCCACATTGACGGATCGGCAGCCGCGCAAATCGATCCCTCGTTGCGCTTTCTTGCCCCAGCTGGCGGCTGTCAGCCCAATTAAACAACAATAATAAGGCGCCACGCGAGACTCGAACTCATTCTCGTGGCCCGCATGCTCTCATGGGTAAACCACGACTCCCACACACTCTATATCGGTAGAAAACGAACATGGAAGGACTTTGTTTCCGCTAATACGACATGATTGCGCAGGTCAATACGGTGTAATTCTCGATGCTGGCTCTTCGGGCACCCGTGTGTACATCTACAAATGGAAGGATCCCGCCAAGGCCTTGAAGCAAGCTTCTGCCTCCGATGGTCACATACTACCGAAGCTGAAGCTCCATAAGAGCAAGAAGATCCACCCGGGGGTGTCTACCTTCGCCGAGAATGTCGCCTCTGTCGGACCCGACCATTTAAAAGCATTGATTGACACGGCCCTCGACGAGATACCGGCATCCCAAGTCTCTGAGACGCCAATCTTCCTCCTAGCAACCGCCGGCGTTCGATTCCTCCCCAAGCACCAGCAGACTTCCTTGCTAGGAGGTATATGCACATATCTCCAGGCGAACACGCGGTTTCAGCTCCCCGATTGTGAGAGCCATATCCAGGTCATCTCGGGCGAAACAGAAGGCTTGTACGGTTGGGTCGCTGCCAACTACCTGCTTGGCGGCTTCGACAAACCCGACGAACATGCACATGGCAAGGGCCACCATACCTATGGCTTTTTAGACATGGGCGGTGCTTCGGCACAAATTGCTTTTGCACCAAACACAACGGAGGCGGCAAAGCACGCGAATGATCTCAAGCTTGTTCGATTGCGACGACTAGATGGCTCTCCTGCGGAGTATAAAGTGTTTACGGCTTCTTGGCTCGGCTTTGGGGCTAACAAGGCACGGGAAAGATTTGTTGAAGGTTTACAAGAGCAGTACGGCAGTGCGAAAGGCGACATTCCGGATCCATGTTTACCGAAAGGCTTGCGGACCACAATCACAGGCGAGCCTCTTTCTAGCAAGAAGGCATCAACCGATGCGCTTGTTGGCACTGGCATGTTTGAAGAGTGTCTGCGTAAAACGTACCCCCTGTTGGGCAAGGATGTTCCTTGCAAGGACGATCCTTGTTTACTCAACGGTCAACATGTGCCTGCCATTGATTTTGATGTGAACCATTTCATTGGCGTTTCCGAGTATTGGCACACGACACACGGCGTCTTCGGCCAAGAGAGCAAAGTCTACGATTTGATTTCGTACGAGCAGGAGGTCAATAAGTTCTGCAGTCAGGACTGGTCAGTCATTGCAAACGGGCTTGGTAAACGAAAAAAGACTTTGGAAGAAAAGGCCGAGAACGCCAGAGAAGCCTGCTTCAAGGCATCCTGGCTAATCAATGTGCTATACGACGGGATAGGTATTCCCCGGATTGGCTTAGGGGACATTCCCAGCCACAAAGTCAATGCAACCAATGGAGCGGTGGAAAAGGCTAAAGACAAGGGGTTTTTAGACCCTTTCCAGCCAATTGATACGATTGGCGGCGTCGAAGTCAGCTGGACCTTGGGGAAAATGGTCCTCTACGCCGCTGGACAGATTCCCCCACAAGGGTTACCGCTCCCTGTTGGATTCGGAAGCAATACAGGGTCAGAAATTCCCACTGATTTTGAATTTGCGGGGTCCAAGCCACTGTTGCCAAGCGAGCATGGCAACGACGATGACGACGACGACGATGACGTTCTTACAAGTCGGTCTTCGCACGTTTCTACCCTGTTGGTGTTGATATTGATATTGCTCTTTATTGGCTATCTCCTAAGAAAAACTGAATGGGGACCCAGGGTGATTAACAAGTTCCGGCGTTACCGCAAAGCTGTGAGCTCGGGCTTTGGGAGGATGCTTTTTGGCAGAAACTCTACTTCCTATGATCGAATAATGGAAGAAGGCGGTTGGATAGAGTTCGAATCCGGAGGCACAGAGTCTGACGAAACAGATGGCTCTGACGGTGGTGAGACATCAAGATCTGTCAGAGGTTCTCGTCTATCCCCACCAAAATTGAATTTCGAGCGATTTGACGACCTCCGGCCACCATCAGTAATGGACAGGCATGGTCTTGTTTTACGAACGGAGAGCTGCGAACGACTCGCCCCAACACTTCAAATGCTGAATGCTGGCCGTCGCAGTAGGGCTGGAAGCCCAACACGGCTGAAGAACTCTATTCTAATACCACAGGAGAGCTAGCGATAGTGGTGGGGAGCCAGCTCTCCAAAAAGAAAGTCATGATTGTATGTTAGACATGTCGAAGCTTGTACGGAATCTCACGGTTGTCAGCTTCATTTTTTGCACACAACGTCCATTTTTTTGCTTCATTTCCACGGCCGCGCTCCATTAGCCGCCTTGTTTTGGAAATATGTAAATAGGGTTTATGGTGGGGAATGATGTCTTCAAGCCGGCTTGGGGAGAGAGATTCTCATTCACAGCGTAATAAGAACCAATTATAGATACTATGTTTTTGAACCACAGATTTGTACATGTTTATGCCAGTGTCCTTGTTTTTGACTGTGAAATGAAGATGTTTGTTGCCAGTTCCTAGTCCCTACGTGTATGGCGATGTATGGGTGGAGGAGGGGTGAATGAGAAGATGAATTTCACTCTACGCTACAAAGCCAAATAGGAAGAAGCACAGCTGAGAAGATGTGAGTGTACAAGGTGTAAATATTCTCAGTCGGCCTGCCTCTCGAGGAAGCTAGGATCTGAGCGAACTCGAGATTCGAACTTGCGCCACCAGTCCTCAAAGGCCCGCAGAGGAACGACCTCGACTCCTCCGGGGCCCGCCGTCCCGCTGAAGCTGGTGAGGAAGTTGAAGGCGTTTTGTATGATGCGCTGGGCGAGGACGGCGGTAGAGGTTGATGACGAAGCTGGTGCTGGTGCTGCTGCCGATGCGCTCGCCTTGCTGGCGGCGAGTTCCTGCAGGCGCTGGCCAACCGAGTCGGCGGACTCGACCGAGATGCCGATCATGAAGCCGCCGCCGCTGCTCTGGGCGTCGGCGCCGATCTTGAACATGGCGCTCTCCTTGCCGGGGCCGATGCCGCCCAGGAAGCGGAAATCGGGCGTCGAGTTGGTCTGCTCGGCGGCGGCGACATCGCGGGCCGTGGTGAGGTATATGGCGGCGGCGGAGTTGTCGGGGAGGGCGATGTTGGGGAGGAGGAAGACGACGATGTGGGAGAAGGGCTTTGTCGTGGGCAAGGCGTAGAGGAACGAGGTGGGGGAGGGGTTCGAGGTTGGATCGGTGATGAGAGGCTGGCCGGCGGGGACGATGCCGAAGAGAGGGCCGGACATTGTGTGTTCCAATGCTGTGTCTTGTTGTGTTTCGATGGGTGGTTGGTTCGTTGTTTGTCTTGTTGGTTAGATTATAAATTATAGAGTCGGTTCCGGCAGCAAGGTAAGCAGTTTCATTTGATGCCGTGGGGTGGTGCGAAGGCTTGGCTGATTATTATTCGGAGTTTGTGGTGGTGTTGGAGGAGATTTAGCTAGAGAAAATGTGGGAAACTTTTAGCAGGCAAGAAAAGAAAACTGCTACTAAACACAGTTAGTCGCAAAGGGGAAAAAACAATTAGTTTTGACAGGAGAAAAAAGAAGGAGCAGTGCTCTTTGTGCTCTAAAGCTGCCTTAGTACTACTTCTAATCCTAAGTTGCCTGCCTAGTCCTAGTCGTTGGTAGATGCAACATACCCTTGGCTACCAGGTGATCTGAAATTGCTATATTCTTGCTCCTCCCGATCCTGCGTCATTAAATCCTCTTTTTGTTTGTGAATTTCGATTCTACATGATACTCGTTTACAATCTTGCTGGTACGTTTATACTTGTTGACTCTTTGGTCTGTTTACTGCTGTCAGTGGCCGCTTACTAGTAGTTCTCGGCTCTTCAATTACTCATGATGATGAGGCCTCAGATTTCTTTACCTTGTGCCAAGTGGCAACACGGTGTCTTAATGGTTAAAAGGCTAAAACTTATTACCAACAAGGATCTTTGAGAATTTGCAGATCTTTTACTATATCCCATTACATTACGTCTCGGATGAGTACAGAAGTCTCTAACCACACGTACAGCAGCCACTTGAAGCATCATACTAGTCTTTCAGACTGCCTCGTCACTACCAAATCCACTGCACGCCATGAAGACCAATCTTGAGCTAATTGCTGCCACGGATCGGTGCGTTTATTCCTTAATGCCCATTGTTATGCAAAGCCCATTCATCATTTCGATCAGTGATAAAGCTCTATATGCAATGTGCCAGCCACTAATATACTACATATGATAGGTTTCCGTATGATGATGATGAGACGAGTGAGGCGAAGACCTTGCGGAGTAGGCTATTCAAGCTACTCTGGGAAGATGAAGAGGGTGAATATGACATCGGTTATGTGCCAGACTGGGTTATCAACGAGTTGTCTGTAACACCTAGAGACATCTGCGGTGATATACGTTTAAACACGTTGGATCGCACTGTCATGCTATTCAGAACCCCACAGACAGAAGAGGAGCGAACCCGTGCTGTAGCAAAATTGACGAGCTATTGGCACGAAAGGGGCACATTCAAATCTCTCAAGGGCTGGCGTAACGAGCTTTGGCCGGTTTATGATCGAAAGGGGGAGCTGCTCTTCAGCGTGGAAAGGGCTGCTGTGGGTTTGTTTGGTACCACAAGATACGGAGTACATATGGTTGCCTACGTTGAGGATCCCACTGCTCCTCACGGCATCAAAATCTGGGTGCCAACGCGAGCAGCTGACAAGTCAACCTTTCCCGGCATGTTGGATAACACCGTGGCTGGTGGACTTACGACCGGCGAGGACCCCTTCGAATGCATCATCCGAGAGGCTGATGAAGAGGCAAGCCTCCCCGATGCTGTAGTTCGCAGCACTGCTAAATGGGTCGGGAACGCCACATACATTTACATCACCGAGGCAAAGCATATCGGAGAGGACGGCTACATTTATCCTGAATGTCAATGGGTCTATGAACTCAAACTACCTGCCGACGTTGTACCTCTTCCCAAAGACGGCGAAGTTGAAGAATTCCGGCTGTGTGATGTGGATGAGATTAAGAGGGACTTGGGAGCCGCAAAGTTCAAGCCCAATTGCGCGATGGTGATGATCGACTTCTTCATTCGTCACGGCATTCTGACCGAGGCCAACGAGCCTGATTTGACCATCATCAAAGCAAAAATGCGCCGAGAGCTTCCATTCCCCGGCCCACACCAGGGCAATTGGCCCGGCCAAATTGGCGGGCAGTCAGTTAAAGCAATATAAGCTAGCTGGTGACTAGTATCTTTCTTTCTTTCTTTTTTGGCTCCCACATGAAATGACAATATATGGCGCCGAGATTTTCCTTCTCTCTGTCTTTGGCCTCTTCTAAACACCTCTTCCTCTCTACCATCAAAGTATCGGATTTTGTGTGTGTTTTCTCGATGTGAGTTCACAAATTAAAGGTGCCCAGCTGTCCTCGCTTGATGCTCCCCCAAAGTCTCCCAATTCGTAATGTAATGACGCAGTGCTTGTTCTTTTACCGCTTAACTAGCAAATAGACGTTGTCAACTCGTAATGGTGTTAGCTTTTTAACCGGACCTTGCAGTGACATGAGCAACCCGCCGAAGGAGACGTAAGCGTTTCTAAAAAGTAGTAAAACAAAAAAGGTTAGCAAAGATTTTCCTTTGTCTCACAGAGGGAGCGCTGTCCCTTGCTGGAAATGCCATAGGTCCTCATACATGGTATTGCCGTCAAATGTTTCCTCAAACTTGTATATCTTTCCATAGCACACGTAATCGTAGAGGTCGGCGAGAGTCGCTGGCGCATCACCGGATTTGCCCACATCACGCCAGCCTTTATCGTCTTCCTTGCTGCCATCTGGTGATAACGTGGTGGTAAGGACAACATGTAACGTGTCCGACTCAGAGCATGGGAACAGCTCAATGTTGATATCCAGAGTCATGACGGTCTGGGAGTCGCTAGACGTGCACGTAATGCGTGCGACTCGGTCATATTTGGTTTGATCATATTCCGTCACGGTGAAGCTTTCTTCGAAAAGCGTGGCATCGCCACCGCCGCCTCCAGACATTTTGTAAAAATCGGGGTTCGGTGTTTTCACGAGTAGAAATGTCTCCGTCGATATGCAAGGTCTCGACAATTGGCTTCGTATGGCGTAGGGACAGGCGGATTTTCTTCTTTTCTTTGATCTCGGATCGCTCTAGAAAATATTTATTCCAGTTGGAGGGGTGCTACTGAGTTCGAGAGTTCGGATATATGCATACCTGCGGCCTGCACTGCTGGTAACAATAGGTGGATCGGGGCAGTTAACATTGATAAGGTTGTGTGTGGCTTGACAAGACACTAAATGAATGAATAAAAGCACCGAGAATCAGCTGCCACTTTGACTCTTTCTGTAATTTCGAAGGAAAGCGATATTCTTTCAGAAGAAGCACTCATTTTCCCTGAATATTATACGTCAAAACGCTTAGATTTACAGGATTAGCGATAGTTGGTGAAATCCGGCACTGTTTTGAGCCAAACTCCCAAAAAAATCTAGCAATGTCCTTTCGAAAAAGGAATACCGTAATTGGCATCGCTGGGGCTACGCCAGAATTGCACCGAGCCAGAGTATCAGTCCCAGGAACCCGGCCTTCTCCTCATGATGGAAGGCTCACCACCTCTACTGGCACTTCGTCCTTGGATCAGCTCCTAGGGGGCCATGCTGGACTACCCATGGGAACTTCTCTTCTCATTGAGGAGTCTGGGACGACCGATTTTGGTGGCATTTTGCTTCGCTACTTTGCCGCTGAAGGGCTGGTCCAAGGACATTGTGTACATGTTCTGGGATTTGGAGATCACTGGCGACGTGAGCTTCCAGGGCTGGCTAGCGAGGGTCGGTCTAAAGAGTCCAATAGCTCCAAGTCTTCAGACAGCAAGATGAAGATTGCTTGGCGATATGAGGCGTTGAGTAGTAGAAACACACCTTCACGTGGTAAGTAGTTTCCGTCCCAACTTTGTGTGTAGATCATGTACTAATAATGCACAAAATAGGCCCCTCAATATCAGACTCGGCAGAAGGCATAGCCCCTTTCTGTCACGCATTTGACCTCTCAGCTCGCTTGGAGGACAGCGTTGCTCAAGGACAGTTCTATACCACACGCGGCAGCGGAACGGATCCAACGCAGTCACCATTCCGGCGTTTTATTAGTGACATCACGACGAAGCTGAAGAGCTCACCTCCCACTTCTATCCACAGAATTGTCATCCCAAGTTTACTCTCTCCAACTATATACCCGCCTTCAGCCTGCCGTCCACAAGAGATATTGCAGTTCCTACATCATATCAGAGCTTTACTGCGGCAGTTTCCTTCGAGGATTGTTGTAATGATGACGCTACCCATCTCATTATATCCCCGTTCCTCGGGGCTCATTCGGCGAGCAGAGCTTCTCTGCGACGGTGTGGTAGAGATGATACCGCTTCAACACCAGCCGCATCACCCTGTTGACCGAAACTCATCAAATGAGAATAAGGCGCAAGGGCTCTTCAGAATTCATTCACTGCCCGTTTTCCATGAAAAGGGAGGAGGACTGGAAGGAAGCTGGGTGAAAGAGGATATGTCTTTCAAACTCAGCGCTTCAAACGGGCTTCTTATTACGCCTTATAGTTTGCCACCTTTGGGGGATGAAGAGGGACCTTCAAATGGACCTTCGAATGAGAATAAGCCAAAGCTTGATTTTTAGCTTGGAATATCCATCCAATTCTACTTTTTTTCTTCCCACCGATACCAATAGATTTTGCATGTGGCGTATGAAGCATTCATTGTCAAGCTTTATATGATGGTGAGTTTGTCGAAGTGTTATATGCATTTAATCGGTACCTAAGTACGCAGTACTCAGCGCCAGTCCTGCAACGCGGAATAAGAATTTCTAGTGGACCTCTATTACTATATCGGGGCACATAGCTTCCCCCCACCACAATAGCTCGGTATTTTCATATAAGAGACGCAAAAATCTTCTCTTTTTCAGCCTCTCCAAATCTCTTTTTCTCCATCTCCTCACTTAAAAATTTAGAGAGGCTGAGAAGAAGAGACTGATAAACATGCAAGGTAAGCAATTAATTGTATTCATATTACAACATTCAACACACTTCTTGGAGTTCTACATGATTATTACCCTGATATCTGTCAATCCACTGAACCCTGATGACAAAATCAACATTTTACGAAGACGACTTATGACTTCTTACTCCTTCTTTAACCAAATCAATTCAATCATTTTCTGTATGCAAGCATTTGAAACTAATCATTCATTGCGCCTGCAGGATCATAGCTACAATGGAATCCCCCAAGCTCATTCGTATTGCCAATATCTCGGGGCGGTATCTCGTGTTTGATCCAGATGCCGTGAGCGCACTACGCCGAAAAGCGAACACCAACGGAACCTTGGTGGGAACTACTCCGCAGCAGCCAACTCAAAACATATTCCTTGGTTTGCCAATTGAGCTCCGGCCCGAAGAGGTGGACGCTCTAATTCGTACAAACGTTGCGTACGTCGTAGATGATGTGGCCGCTCACCAGTCGGCTCTGCAGTCTCTTGATCCTGACTCGCGGAGGGCGTACGTCGGCTCGTTGCGACTGCGGAAACAGACAGCGCAGAAGGTGTTTGCGGAGATAAACGCCCAGAAAGCCTCCATAACAGCCAGCAAGACTGAGAGACTGCGTGATTCCAGCTCAACCATTCCATCTACCAACCCCGGAACAGCTGATGGCCCCCTTAAATCAGATGGCAATCCATCATCCCGCAATAGCCAAGTGACTCTGTTGGGCGTCACACCAACATCTAGCATCAACTATATATCTCCAGATGCGCATGCGTTGCACGTGGAACCCCGTAACTCAGAAAAAGGATCGCTCTGCCAGTTTATGCTGGGGGCTGGGTATTATATGACTCCTGGGCTTCGATTCGGGTCACGTTACAGTGTCTATCCCGGCGATCCTCTACGTTTCCATGCTCATTTCATGGCGAATGAGTATGGCTGGGAGGAAGAGATACCTATCCTTGATATCGTAGGCGGCGGTAGACTGGCGACAGCCGTAAAGAAAGCGTTTCTCATAGGCGGCCGTCAGCCGTCCACAAATCCAGACATGGCCATCCCTACTGTGAGAACACTCAGCATAGAATGGGCTGGCATGTAAGGTTTTAATTGACATTATAAACACAAATTCGCTATTGAAAGTAAAGGGCATTATATATAATCCGACGTCAGTCTAGAAGAAAGAAAAAGAAAAAGAAAAGCTCCCAAGCCAGAGATGAAGCAATCAAACTACCCGCCCCAACTCCAGGTATGAATGTAAACAAAAGAAAGCAGTAATTTCACAATGTCTCAACAGCTGTACTCCATCAAGCCTTGGATGTTGCCGCGCAGAACTCCGTATTAAGGAACGTAGATCCGACTAAAGCTCATGACATCCCGGCGACAGCAGACACACTTGTCAAAGTTGTTCATAGCCAAGGAAACACGACAGTCGTCGCACAAGCTAAGACAGCGACACGGCCATACAATGACGGTACGTGGTGAGCATTGGCACACTACGCAAGAGGGACTCTCCCCCTCAGTGAGTGTCGGCATTTCACCTGTGTCAGAGCTTTGTTGGTCATCTTTCCCTGGAGAGGCTTGTCGTTTCGTCCAGATCAACTGCTCCAGTAGATGTTCTTCTTCGTCTGGGCTGAGCTTGGTGATGCGGCCCTGAGGACCGAGCTTATTTGGCTGTTTTGCCTTTGGACTCTGCACTGTCAGAATTCGCGTCCGTTGCAGCTGCTCCATTCGTCGAAAGCCGGATCTAGTCAAGATGCGGTCGCTTTGGAGATGTGCTGCAAGTCTTTCTGCTTCCTGTCGCTCTCCCAGACTGGTAGGATGTAAAAGACGAGCTAAATCACTCATAGCCAGCGGACTGTCGAGAAACGGAGTGCCGTCGCGCCCGAGCCGTGGTGAGCGTTGAGTAGGTGTCCTCTGCCCACTGCCCTCATCTGACGTCCAGCCGTCTCCTTCTTCATCCTCTGTTTCGCCCCCATTTGTGGTCATAGTGATTACGCTCGTATTGTCCCATTCTTCCTCTTCTTCACGTGGCTGATACGTTCCGCTCATATCTTTAGAACCCCACCATCCACCTTTGAGCCAGTATTTGTATAGATCCTTATCCAGAGTTTCTTCATCTTGGCTCGTATCAACTCTTCTGAATTCAGCCTCGATATCTAAAGCGTCCGTCTTAAGAGATGCGTCTCCATCCATAGGCTTCACTATCGCATCTTTGCTCCCACTGGAGCCACGACTCTGTCTCGAAGCGTTATCATCCTCAGACGTCTTCGAACGGCGCGCTAGCCAGAGTAGAAATGCAGGGCGAGATTGGAAGCGGCAGACGCGAAGGATCCACAAAAGGGACAAGGCAAAAACTCTTGCCAGAAGCTTGTTGATGCTAAGGAGGAACTCCAAGGCTAGAAGCCATCTCGAGCTCCTTTCAGAAGCACCAATACCGACTCTAAGTACTTTGTCGCCGCGGCCGCGGGGAACCTTCTGTGCAGCACGCTCTCGACTATATCCATTAGGGGGCAGAAGAGGCCCATCTTTGACAGGTATCAGGCCAACAGTACCAATTTGATCATAACGCGGATCAGAGAGGCCCATGCTTATCCATTGCCTCCGCAACTCCTCTGCCTCTCGGTAACGGGCCTCTTCGAGCCAGGTCTGGCGTTTCAGGCTAACGCCACGGTCTTCGTTTAGATAAACAGCCTCGCTGGCCATGGTTATAGCAGCGAAGCCTGTTCTTAGCAGTGCAGTGTAGAAATCCATTTCTCGCGTAATGCGAAGTTCAGATAGAGAGACATTGGCCTGCATATTTTCATGTGCGTAGGCCAGGCGCCGACGGAAGCCCATCCTGGATTGTTCTTGACTAGCTGTTGGCATCACGGCCGTAAGCAGCAATGCTAATCCGTACACGAACAGACACATGACAATGCCAACCAGAATCAATACGTGGGGGACGAATCCAATGATGCAGACAGTAGGAAACCTAAAGAATCCTTGAGAGGCAGGATTATCCGGCTCAAAAGTGAAAAAGCTCCATACGAGACTACCCATGAAGCACAGGCCCCAAAACCCCGTATTAACGAGCCGATATTTAGCTTGAAGATCAAATACACCCAAGACATGACTTGTGATATGCGTCATCGAGGATAAGAGGGCGATCCATAAGACTTCCGGTGATGTATTAACTCGTCTGAGAATTGCCGATCGTGTCAGGGTAATAGTATTTCCTTGGCTGGTTGGTATAGGAGGCAGATTTTGGTATTTGGAAAACGTGCCCCATCCAAGCTGGTTGTTAACGGCAGCATCGGCCTCAGCAAAAGCGAGTGACTGTTCAAATAGTGTCATGCCAGTCTCAGCAGCAACGGGACGTCCTTGTACAGCACAGGAAATAGTCTCTAGGAATTGGCTGAGACAGAAGGTACCGAACAGAGGCCATAATCGAGATAGAGAGCCTTGAAGCTCTCGAACATCGTCAGAATCTTGTGCCTGTACCATGTTCACAGCAACGCAAGATTGTTCATCTGAAGCTCCTAAAAGTAATGACGAGCTCATGGTATTTAGAAAAGTGTTTGCATGAGAGGCCATAAGATCAGAGCTTCTGTTGGCATTGCCCCAGCGCAGCTGCGCAAAATCTGGCGAAGTTTGGCATTGGATAGACTGTAAAAGATGGCGGGCCTGGAAGGCCAGTAAAAGAAAAGGAACGATTCGTATTAGGAGTCTAACTTGCCAACGGAATCGTAACCTCCTACGGGTGGCAGCAAAGATATGAGTACGGTTGAGAACAACGGCCATGGCTATGCAGGAGAGGGCCCATTTGCTAGTAGCATAACTGAAGACGCTGCCCAAGCCTCGAACTCCGTCCAACGACATGAGCGGCGGCTGCGCTGCTGCGCCCGGCTGGGCGCTGGGAGTTGTTGCCGCATCCATGATATTGCTATAGAGGCTCGAGTCGGTGGCGATGGGAGGAAGGATCCCAGGTTCGGGCATCGCAGACGATATGGCGTTTTGGGTCGGAAGGCCAAGGGAATTAGGTGCTGCCATGAAAGAACCAAGCTTCATAACAATACGCGGGCCGGCCTTGACAAGGTCCTCGAACAGAGGTGCATACCGCGTCACATTGACCGCTCGGGCTAGGGCCGTCAGGTTATACCAGGCATTCGTCGTTGTCAGGTCGAAATCGCCGACTTGCTGTGTCGCTGCCAAAGGCGGCGCTATTCCGATGCCATCCTGCATGGCAGAAGCCAGTCAAGCGATGGCCGCGCCGTGGGAGAGGTCCGATAGGGCGAGGCACAAGACGCAGCGCTTGGAGAATCTCAGAGGAGTCGGAAGAGGCCCGAAGCAACGCAGTCGTGAGGCGATGCGACCGAGACCAGGCAGGATGTCGCAAGTATGTGAGGAAATAACCTCTAGAGAGGCCGTGAAACAATCACGTAGAACGCTGAGTGCTTTAGATTTAGTACAGGTACCTCGGTACCCCAACGCTACTAGAGGTACTACTAATACAGGTACTAAGCCTAAGCATGAATGGCAGCATTAGAAACTCCGCAGTGGAGGCTCATAACGAGCACCACCACCTGCTAGGACGAACCTTTGAAGTCCGAAGTACAGAGTACATAGACTACACACCCGCATTGACGTTAGGCCTTACTTCGTACAGGCGTCTAATACAGTACTTTGACATTGATAACTCCGCACAGAAGTACAGAGCGCTCCGTACATTCTTAACATAGATGGAAAATAAGCCAAAAAAAAAAGGCTTAAAAAATTGATAATACTCTTTTTCTTTCTTTCTTTCTTTCTTTCTTTCTTTCTTTCTTTCTTTCTTTCTTTCTTTCTTTCTTTCTTTCTTTCTCTCCATCTTTAAAGAGAAGGCACACGGACCCTTGGCACAGTACTCAACAGACCTGCTCTGCCAGAAGTGGCCGAATGTCACGGCTGAAGAATCTCCCTAAAATCCGCTATAGACCGTACAGTACAGTCAGATTTAAGTTCCAGGTTCATTCAGCTTTGGCTCTTTCTTCATCGTTGATCTCTTTCTTATCCTCGAACTTACTATTGATCATGGCCTTCACGATGGTGCGCTGCATTATATGTAGATTTGGGGCCATGATAACGCATCTTAACGAGACCACAGCATGCTAGTATCAAAACAGTAATAGCAGGGAAACAACGGTGGTCGAAGGTCTAGCAACTATGATTACTACCTAGTAGCTATATCATAAGGCCTCCATTTCGCATTACAGCAGAACTTAGATGTCTGTAAGTCGTTAATAATAGCTTGCGTGTGATAGCACGTGACTAGATCCAAAAATACGAACTTCAAGTCATAATGTCAAACACAGCTTTTCCTACAACTTCAAAACATTAACATCCTAAGAGCGCGAGAATGACACACCTAGCTGAACCTTAACTTTAATCTTAGGCTAACTCCTGTGCATCTTCATCCCTCCCCAATAAACTATATGTCGCTGCAAGTTCTGCCATACTCTAGACTCTATTAAGATGCTTATCTTTAAAATCTCCCACTGAAGCGCCAGTGCTTCTACTAATATTCTCTCATCTTCTTATGCCTACTATATTCGTGATATATTGTTGCAAAATCTGCTACACTATCAATCGTATCAGGATGCTTATCGCCAGGAATCTCCTGCCGTAGAGCTAGTACTCTCATAGATATTCTCTCATCCTCCTTATATCTGCGGAGTTTATAATATGTTTATAATAGTAATGGTAGAAAAAATGCTTGCATTTAAGTATAAAGCTTCGTGCTTCGTAAATAAGTCTTAGTATCGCTTATGTTACAACCCTCTAGAACTTCATCTTTTTGTGAGCCCGCGACATCATCTCTTGCAGATGTCTCTTCCGATTAGGCCGGCTCTCATCTGCGGAGTCAGCTGATGGTCTTTCTATAAGTGTGGCAGCAGTTTCACCCGATGCTGAAATTTTCGAAGTTTGCTCTTGCTGAAGCCCACCACGGGTTGAAGAAATAGCAGAATTTGACTCAGAATTGCCGATATTGGTGGGCGATATAATGCTCGAGCCGAGGCCACTATCATCCAAAGAGTCTATTGAATCTTCTGGGTCGCCCTTAACAGGATCGCCGCAATCTCCAAAGTGCCAGTGGAGTCTTGAGTTATGGCCAAATATGACTGCCCCACCAGTTTTTAGACCTGTTAAGGGTTTATTTTCAAGCGATGATTGGAATTTAGAAGTAAATAAAGCTTGGACCGGATCGTGATGCCTAGCCGCCCCGTCTTTGACGCAAGGGAATACCTGGAACGTTCCCTGCCTCATGAGCCAGAGCACGTTATCGCGCAAAGCTTTCTTGGTGTAGATGTAGGCTCACCATGCCGATCCATTATATTTTGTAGATCAAGTATATGCGTGGCGAGATAAAATCTTTTTGCTGGGAGACGTGACCAGTGTGAACAAGCTAGGGTCGTGGATGTCTTTGGTCGAATTAATTCGCCAAACCCCCGACCAAATAGGGTGACCGCATGAATCCCTATAATGAAATCCACCCATCCTTTCCCGATTGTTTGTAAAGTGCAAAACCGGCGGAAAAATGGATCGTTATCGGTAACCAAGTCATCAAAGTCCCAGCCTTCAAGTATCCTTCTTGGGCGAAGATTGATCCGTATGCCTTTTTCCTGCTCAATTTTCAATTGGTGTTCGATTAAGTTTTCCACTGTATTGTATATATGCTCTATCCTGTCTTCGAGACTATAATATTTCGTTATTTTTTCCATAATATTGCGAGTTGCGTTTCCATCGTTTATTTCTGTCTCATATACTTCTGTCTTATCCACGTCCAGTCTTAAATCTCGATTTTGAGCGTTTATTAGCGTTTCTTTTGCTAAAGATGCGTGATCTGGACCGTTGGTATCAGCCAAGCTACTGGAATTTAATAGGAAAGCCGAGTTGAATGTGCGTTTGCCGTGCTCAAGCGAAGCACGAAGCAAGTGAAGCAAGGCACTGGCTCCGTCTACGAGCCAGCCCCTCTTCTCGCCCTCGTCCCAGAAAACGAAATATTGAGGGGATATCCACTTCATCTTGGTCAAATAACCTGATCGGGAAATGTGGGCAGGCTGTTCTTTGCCACCGAGTATGAATGTTGCTGTGCCTGTGATGTATTTCCCAGCGGTGATCTCAAATTTGTCCATTGTGACATCGTTGCGCGAAATTGGGAGACCCGACTTTTCAACGGAATATGTCGCTGCTAAAGTACCTAATTACAGAATTTGTCAGTTAAGCAGCTTAATATAGTCTCTTATAAATAACTAACCAGTAATTGCCACAGCTTCTGAGCACCATCCAATAACGTGTCGATTGAGCTCTAGTTCGGCCATTTTGACATCCGCGTGCTCGAGACTGCAGTCTAGATACGATATACGGTCATCTGAGCGCTTAGTGTGGAGTAAATGCCATACTATAACGTCGTTACACTTTTTGGTTGGCACCAACATGGTTGAGAAACCTTTGATATATACTTTTGAATCGAAGATGTTGACATAACGCGTCCTCGCTAGAGCGGCCATCATGTTGAGTGGGATCTCCAAACCTGTATAGCTTTTTGATCTCTGTGGAATCGGAAATCCTCGGACAATGACCGGTCCTTTGAACATATCGTGCCAGCATTGTCCATTTCTGTCAGCATCCGCTGATTCGCACTTTTCGAATTTGAACTTGATAAAACATCGTAGAGGTTGAATACTTTCATCCTCCCATGTATCGCTGTCCAGAGTTATTTAATGCATAAAGCTCTTCCAATTCCTGGATATTCATTTCATGAAGCTCTTCTTCCAAGTCTCCAATATTCATTTCATTGGAATCTTCGTCGTACGCGCGGCTAGGTTCCGAGCTCTCTAAATCAATGGCATTAAACCACATATTCATTTTATCTGGTAGCGGCAATGCCTGGTCTTCACTCAGTTCAGGCTCTGACTGCGAATCTAGTGTTTGAATGCAGTTGGCCTCAAATGATTTGGCGATATCACTTTTAGAATCAGCAACTGCGAAATCTAGTAGATAATATTATAACTTAGAATCAACTCACTCTCTGTGTTTATGAAGAAAGAACATCATATCACGGTGCACCTGAGATGGCGCTTCATACCCAAATTTGAGCGCCAAAGTCTTCAGTAAACTTGGGAGAACAGCCAACATCTTGTGAATTAGCTGATCATTCAATTCCTTTGCATCAATCTGTTCCAAAAGACGTCTGGCCAAAGCTGTCGTATAACTATCGATCTTTGAGCCAGAGAGACTCATGACATCCGAATAGACAGTCTTCCCGTCATCTAAATTAGGATCGGCCAAGTTATTTTCATTTTTATGATAAATTGTCGTTTTCTCCTGGTTATCATATATAGAAACAACATCTGCTGGAACTTCGCTGCGTACTGAGGTCTGTTGTGTTATATACTGTCCGCTGTGCGAAATAGTGCCGTATCCTGAATCCGAGATTGGAACGCTGTAAGATGTAAATCGGGCTCCTGGTTCAGTAATGATTGATTTGAGTGCTCGAAATGTCGATGGATCATCGTTCTATATTTAATCAGCATGTAATTTCCTTGGATGTTAGGTTGCCCAGACCTCATTTTTCTGGAAAGCTCCCATTTCGCTCGATTTTCTCCCGTTGAGTGATTCAGGCATATAGTTCATGGTACTGGATATGTCTTCGAACACACCCTTAATTTTATTATTTTCACTAAAGCCGCGGTCGGCAAGTGGAAGCTTGGCGATAGAATCTTTGTCAAATTGCCCATCATACTGAGGCGGAGGAGTTTTTGGATAGACATGCCAGTCATCTGTATCTCGTATTTCATTCGGATCTGTTTCTCGAGAAATTTGTCCCGGATAAGACCTGGAATCTGGATCTTCGCTGATACCCACGTCCTTAGTCTTTTTTAGGTCGGCTATCGCGTAAGAAACGCAAGATCATTAATATTTATTTTAAAGGAACGACTAGTGGAATCAAAACGTACTAAAACTAGAAGAGACTTCTTGATTTTTAGGGAGCCAGTCTGAAAACCAAGGGTTTTTTATCATCATTTCATACGTCATGGGTGGGAGAAGGCCTGAGAAGAGAAGGAAAGGGCAAATTATTAGTCACCAAATTCGTATACCTACCTTAGGTATATAAAAATCATGTGCTGCGTTTTTACTCACTTTTCACTTCTTGTAGCTTATCGACTTCACTTACAGGCATAATATTGAGGAATGCTTTTGCGCAAGCCGCTGATGCTGCAGCGGCGTATTCTTGCCAAGCCCATATTCATATGTGAGTCCGCATAATCGCTGATGCCTCGAATGACAATGCAAGGGAACTTATTTTCAAGTCCAACAGCCTCTGTATCAATGCACAGAATACTTTCGTTAAAATGACGGTAGAGTCTATCACGTAGAGTAGCACTCTTTATCACTGGATTGCCCGATGCAATAAGTCCATAGTGCAGCCTATGGTTCTGTTGCGACTCTCTTGTCATTACCATATGATCATCGCAATGGCTACAGTCAGATCCGCCTATATGCTGGTAACCTGACTTATAAGCAATATCCTTAGGCTGAGGTGATAAGAAGTAATCTTTAGGTATTTGCTTATCTACATATGCCATCATGTCGGCATGCAGCTTGCTTTGCTCAGCCAGAGAGATTAGCCTTGCGGGAGGGATCAAAGATCCAGTTTGAATAAAGCCTTTCTCTTCTGCTTTATCTATGTCCCATTGAATAACTCCAGGCCAATCATTAATAGGAGCGCTAATAATAACGTCTCCAAGCTGGACCTTCTGAGGAATGCCGCTCCCAATACCCACCATAAGCCCTATCTTAATATTTGGGAAGGTATGTATCATTCTAGCTGCTACAGTTGCAGAATTGCTATTATTAATAACTCCCTTTGGCAGACCTGCAATGACAACATTATGTTCACCAATCTTCCCAAGAGTGTAAGAATTGGGGTCTCCTCTTGGCTTCTTGAGGTCTGGATGTCTCTTTTCAAGCATGTATATTGCGGCTGCCAGTTCTTTTGGCAGCGCGCATACCCATCCGACGGTGTAGTCATCATGAGTATGTGGGATGGAGATAATTTCGGCCATTATGAGTTAGGGAGAATGTTTTAGTTTAGCTGCAAAGATTGTTTGTTTCAATGAATATAGAAGAAAGGGTTTTAGAAAAAAAATATTTTCCTTCTTACGAAAGTGCAATTTCTGAGAGTTGTTCAAGGCGATTTATCTAAATTGTGGGCGGAGATGGAGAAAGGGAGGTGAATGCCTAGGCTACGGCTCTTCAAGTTCTAGAATGCATCCCGACCTGATGCTGCCCAACACAGATCGCTAAAGCTAACTACATGTATATATTTTGTCACCTTTTCCAAGCATGCGAGGTATGTTCCTAATTGATAGGGCTGTGATTTCGAATAGCGGTTGAACCTAATTCCGTAAGTGGCGGCAAGGATGCTTGATGCGTACACGGTTATGTACTGTAAAATATTGTACGTACTCCGTACTCTCTATGGATTTATTGGCAAATTAAAAGAGTAAGAGTTAACTAAAGAGGAAGCTGATTGCGAACATCACTGTATATTAGAAGAAAAATTAACATTTATTAATTGCCTTTTTGGGAGAGATAAAATTAGATGAATAAAGCCTGTTTACGAAGCTCTCGCATTCCATGAAGTACTGGAAAGTACCTAGTACCTGCTAGGTAGCACTAGTGGCACTATCCATCAAGCTAAAGAGTACCCCGATCTCGGTACGAAACTACCTGGAGTCCGTTTGTAGCAAGCCATCACAGTGGCATGCGCGACAGCATTTAGGACCAGGAAATGACGGAATCGGTATCGTGAGTACTTCTAACTTGTTTTCAGGCCACCCCCTAGGATCAGATATCAACGACTGCCCAGTTACAATACTAGTGGGCTGCTAGAAACCACATACCTCCAGTAGTATGCCGTCCGTATATGCATAACCATTGCTTTGTATCTCCTACTACCTGTTCGATGCGAGTCGCTCGCTTCAAGCCTTGATGGATCAGGACACCACAGACCAGACCGGCAAATCACCCAAGCAGGTAACGCCAGAGGTCGACACCCCAGCATTTCTGCTACTGCAGAATATTGAAGCCCCCGCTATTGCTTCCCCCAAAACTGCCAACGGATGGGGCCGGGATCCAGAGGAAGACAATGACGAGCCTGCCGTGGCAAAACCCTTCGCTCGTATGTCAAGCCCAGACTCGGCGGCTCGCGCGCAAGCAGCCGCCAATCCTACGGCTGAAGACCAGGATGAAGACGTTGAGGGCAGCCAGGCTGATCAACAGTCGTTTTATAAAATGCACAAGTTCAGTCTCTACGAAACAGTCAGCCGCTATTACATGGTCGGGGTGGATGTGAGCGAGAAGCGGTATAGGATCTTGAAGATTGATAGAACCACAGAGGGAGCTGATTTGAATATAACGGATGACAAAATCATCTACAGCCTAAGGGAAGTGAATCAGCTCCTCGATACCATCGATGACGGAAACCGTGGGACTGGAGGCATCAAGCTCCGCTGCACCACCTGGGGATTGCTAGGCTTTATCAAATTTACCGGCCCGTACTACATGCTTCTAATCACCAAGAAGAGCACTGTTGCCATGATCGGTGGGCACTATATCCATCAGGTAGAAGGAACTGAGTTGGTGCCCTTGACGCCAGGACGGTCCAAGGTCGACGCTCGTAACAAGCCGGAGGAGCAGCGCTACTTGACCATCTTGAACACACTTGACTTGACCAAGTCATTCTACTACAGCTACTCATATGACATAACTCGAACTCTCCAGCATAACATTACAAGAGAGAGGAGATCACTGGCAAATGGCACCATACCCTGGCCAAACGAAGACCTCAATTCGATGTTCGTCTGGAATAGCTATTTGTTACAGCCGGCAGTCGATGTACTTCAAGACCCGTATGACTGGTGTCGTCCTATCATACATGGATACATAGATCAAGCAGGCAAGTCGTCCACGAATACAAGATCGTATGAGCCACTAACTAATGCAACAAAGCGCTTTCAATATATGGCAGAACTGCACATATCACCGTGATTGCGAGGCGGTCACGATATTTTGCGGGCGCTCGATTCCTAAAACGAGGCGCAAACGACCTGGTAAGTTGCCTAACATCTCACAATATTGCCTCCACCTTCTCACTCGAGGACAGGGATACGTTGCCAATGATGTTGAAACGGAACAAATCGTTGCTGAATCCTTGACAACATCCTTCCACGCTCCAGGCCCGAGACCGTACTGCAGCCCTCAGTACACCTCGTATGTCCAGCACCGTGGAAGTATACCTCTCTATTGGACCCAAGACAATACTGGCGTAACTCCTAAGCCGCCAATCGAGCTCAACCTGGTCGATCCGTTCTATAGCGCCGCGGCTCTCCATTTCGATAATCTATTCGAACGGTATGGCGCGCCTATATATGTGCTCAACCTTATCAAATCCAAAGAAAGGCAACCTAGAGAGTCAAAGCTTCTAGCAGAATACACACACGCCATAGATTACCTCAATCAATTTCTGCCATCCGATAAAAAGATCATACACAAGGCGTGGGACATGAGCCGTGCATCCAAGATCCGAGGCGGGGACGTAATCGGAAATCTAGAGACAATCGCCGAATCGGTCCTGAAAACAACGGGATTCTTCCAAAACGGCGATGGGCTCACAAGCCGTATGACGGCCCAAAATGGCATTGCACGAACGAATTGTATCGACTGCTTAGATCGTACCAATGCCGCGCAGTTTGTTATCGGTAAGCGTGCATTAGGTCATCAACTTCACGCTCTTGGAATACTCGAAAACACCTCCGTTGAGTATGATACCGATGCTGTGAATCTCTTCACTCACATGTGGCATGATCATGGAGACACAATCGCGGTGCAGTACGGCGGTTCTCAGCTCGTCAATACCATGGAAACTTATCGAAAGATCAACCAATGGACCAGCCACTCTAGAGATATGATTGAAAGCTTCAAGCGATACTACAATAACTCATTCCTAGACAGTCAGAGACAGGAGGCATACAATCTCTTTCTAGGCAATTACATTTTCTCACAAGGCCAACCTATGCTCTGGGATCTGCCAACAGACTACTACCTTCACCACGCCAGTCCCAGAGAATGGGCCGATACGGGAAGGCCTAATTACATCAATTGGTTCACGCCGGCATACCTCGAAGAACGGAAGATCCCGCCTTTTGTAGCACCAACAGCTCTTGGCCGTTGTAAGAACGCAGAATCTTTTGATGATTATTGGCTAGAATATTATCGGCCTGCCACTCTATCGTCCTTCCCCAAGATGTTCGCGTATAAGATGAATTCTACTATAAAATATATACCTCTGAAGGCAACTCAAGATGGTAGATATGATCTTAGCCCTTTCCGAGTCCGAACTGATGGCGATGTTGATCTCGAAAAGAGGAAAGTGAAAAAGGAGCCGACGTCGCCATCCACATCTCTTGCTTCGACACAAACCTACCGCCCACAGACAACATCGCTGGACATGGGAGACCAAGCTTCAACTACTCTCTCCGATAGAGGAACAGGAAGGGATGGGTCTCGAAATCTTTGGTTGCGGTCATCGCAGGGTGGTGAACTTTGGGGCATCTATGACGGCCCCGAAACCATATCTCCCGCCAAGGCTTCTGCGTCGGCAGACACTCTGAAAGAGAAGTCATCGGAACTCGAAAAATCTAAAACAACGCAGTGGACATTCACCAAAGCGGTACATGACGCCCTTAATCCATTTGTTAAGGATCAAGAAGCAGATGACTATGAACGTTATATTCGTCATCCGCAAAACCTTCCACTTGTTGTATCTAGTGACACTCCCGTAGATATCGACTCGTCGGAGTATCAGGAGTATGTTGATGGTACCTGGCTAAATCAGGGCCTTATGGTGTCAGGAATCGACGAAGACGCAGACGTATACTCGGAACTGGTCAAGGTGGTAGAGAACCCTTTGACTGTCACCGAAGAGGATGCGCCTAAGAAGAGATATAAAGCTTATGGGAAGTGGCTTCGGGGTAAATCATTCTTCAAACAGCAGCCCCTTGACTGAAACACATGCGACCTTCATTAGAAGGTATAATCGCCCGCACATTATGTTACTTTAGGACGTTTGGGAATAACTCGACAAGCCGGGGCTCTTTTTGCAGCACAGCAGCTAGTTCCTCAGTGGGCCCAGAATCTTCTCGGCTCCAAAGAGACTGCAAGATTGTTGATGTACGAGTCAGACGTATCGAAATTTGGTCTATATCTTCGGTTGGCAGCTGTGATGACTTAAGATTAAGCCAGCACAGTGAAATTGTGTTGAGTACTTGATCGATATACCCAGGAGATGAAAATCTCGGCCAGCAGTTCACCAAGGCCGCATTTAGAGCTTCTGTAGTGGCATAGACCAGTGGTGGGTAGGCCATGACAAAGGGGTCTGATAGCGTAGTGAAAAACAAACGAAGGAGATTCTGCCCAAAGGCGGTTAGCACACAGCGGCGGGAGATTTTATCAAGGCTTTTATTATTCACCTGGAGATGTTTTGCAGAGAAAACTCCCAAGCAGGAGATGATATCTTTTGTGATGTTCATGAGAACTTCAACGATGCGAGCATGCTGAGAGGCATGAAAGTGGCCCGCAAAGACCCCGTCTCTCAAAAGCTTGTCAAGAAAACGTCGCCTCCGTAAACTCTTTGGATCTGGATCCAGCTGGGCTATCCGAAGGAGGACTTGATATGCAGGATATAAGAGTTCTATTGACTCACTCTCAGGCGTTGTGGCGGGTAAGAAAAGCAGCGTAGGAGAAACGGCGTCTTGAATGACGTTATCAACGCCAGCAGACAATATTGTGTTTGCGGGACATGTATCTAGGAAGAGACCAATAATATGCAAACCTTTAATCCTAACTGCTGTGTTGTGGTCTTCGGCTAATGAGAGTAAAATTGGAAGAAATAGAGGCCAATGACGGCCCACCGCAGCTTGCTTAGCATGAGTTAGCAGTTATGCTCAGACTCCTAGATTTGGAAGTAGCCTACACTACACGATATGACTGCCCATTTAAAGCTTGAAGCAGCATGGAGTTTTTCGTGTTCCTGCGAGATAGAGTCTAGTGATGTCCTGGGCTGTGCGCTGCTAGGCTGATGAGCGAGTTGCGATGGCCTTCCTGAGGCAGTTAACCTGGTAGACGATTTAGAAAATAGTGGCCGAAGCGTATCTTGAAGTAGGCGTTGGGTGATGAATGAATCCAATCTATGGTCAGCCAGATTGGTCTCTAACAGGCGAGTCGCAAGACGTGATGATTCTGCAGTTGTCCAGGCATCGTCTTTATCTGTGTATGTAACGACGTGTATTAAATATTCGTCGTCAAGGAGAAAACGCTCAGAAGATGAGGCGCAGAAAAGTGAAATGAGAACGAGCAGTGCCAGTCCAGCCTCGACGGCCAGAGAGCGAGCAGCATAGTCGGCATCTAATCCATGGAGACGCTTCAGTCTTGGTGGTTCGATTAACCAGTATCAAGAGAATTTACCTTTTATAGCATTATCTTTGTTGCCAATGGGGAATTGTAGCAGCTTTTTGGCCACAGGATCGATGAGACTTCGCACACGCAATGATTCCTCGTTGGGAGCTGAATGAGAGGCCTGTGTCGATGGAGACTGCCCGTCCTCTTGGCTGTTCGTGCGAGTGGCTAAGAGAGAATCTACATGATCAAATAATTCCAGACCTATGTCGCGAAGTGCCTATGCAAGAGCGACGATGCACTATGAGATACCGCCATAGTCAAATGGGAGGAATAGATCGAGATATTACCTCTATAGCAACTGTATCACATAACTTGGATGAAACATCCTGTAGATTCGACTCTTTCCTCTGCCAGGCCTCTGCTAAAAATCGTCTCCTCAGCGGATATCACATAGAGGCATGAACGTATCCTAAACAAACCAGATTGGATTGCACGCAGCCTTTCACAATTGGCATTGCCAAGCAGAGACTCATGCATGATAGAAATTTCCGATAATGATCGGAAATGAACGAAATAGTGGGCGGTGATTGTATTTATTATTTTGTCATTTTTTTCGGGGTAAAGTCGAGTTATGCTGAGAGTTTAACTGAATGAGTCGATTCTGGCAGGTGGGCAGAGAGTTAGTGTTGGTGTTATGTGTATTAACGTTCAGTTCCCAGGCATGGTCAAGCTGAGAAGCTTGTACTGAGGTACCCGCGTTTTAAGATTTTAGGCACATGCTGCGGAGTATTAGAAAGCCCAGCTTTCAACTGCAGGCCTACCTTATATGGGTACGCCATTAATAATTGCCATACTCTGCGACCCATTTACCAGATTCAAAATAGTACAGTGCAAAATTTATTGAGATCGTCAGAAACGTGGATATTTTAAGAGATTTTCTTATTTGTTCTTCTAAGCTCAGGTGCTCATATTCTAAAAAGAACCATCGGCGATGGGCTCATGACTACGATCTTACCTTAGTAGTAGATATACTATTTTAGCAGGCGGTAGCCTTAGTATATCTCTAAGACTCAAGGTCTCTGCATTGGGAGATGAGTCCCAACCTCGTACATCATTCTTAAGACATGTTATACAGTTCTTATTCATAGTGCCTACAAAAGCTTTTCAGGCGTTAGCATTACTCTCAAGGCCTTCAGTCATGTATATAGCAGAGAGCATTGAGAGGGGCACATCAGGTAAGCCGGTTTGACTCATGCGTCCAGCCGGCCTTGCCTGCAAAAAACTCAAAACGAGCCTCCCACAAACAAAACAACGAGAGCCGTATCACATCGGGTAGACAACTCCATCCCTAGCGACATGCGTAAACATGCACTAGAAAGGAAGAACGACTTGGCTTAGAGGCAATAGTTGAATGGATAGTACTTAAATTTCATCACTTAGGCCTCGAGCTGGGGTTGACAAGCAGAAAAAAAATCACCTACCAGTCAGGATTGTTATTGTGTGCGGCGCATGTTAGAAGATGCGGTAGTGGAGAAGTTACTACATGGTAGAATAAAAACGTTAGCAACTTGAAATAAAAGGGCATTCATGTAAATATTGACAGTAGATGTGGGAACCGATATCAGAGATCTTGGTATGGTAAAATTAGGAGTCATCAAGAAATGTTCAGTAGCAGAACTGGAAAAAGTTTTTTCATCATAAAGGTTGGAAGGAGTGTTGGGAAAAAAGAAGCAAATTAGTATAGGGCTTACCATATTAATATTCAATCACCACCATTAATATTGAATTCCTCGCCAATAGCAACAGGTCAAACACCCTAAAACACCAGTATTAGTCGACTGTCGTATTCATAGATACAGCACGATAGGTGTGAGAAGGCTTTGTTCAGATGGTGATGCATGTTTTGTTCTGCGCTCAGGGATCGCGGGAACAGAAGTGTGTAAAATCATCATGTAGATGCTTGGTGGACGGTGATGCGAGGATGGCTAACGCCTTCGAGTGATGAGGCAATGCGGTATTGCTTACCTTTTTAACTGCAGCTGGAGTCATACATTGCATCCCTTTGGACGATGACTCCAGCATTCATTGGTGCAAACACAAGCCACGACCTGCATGGCTGTGTGTTTGTTTTACCAAGTGAAGAAGATGGCAGCAATGCAAAGAAAAATTTCAGGAAGAATTTGTAGTAGCGGATGTCTGCCGTATCGATATGCAAATACGCGAATAAGTGTGTACGCTTAGGTAAATAGCGCCTCCAATTCCGGAGCTACTGCCAGGTAGGTACGTACCTGAGTTATGCCCTATCAGGGAAAAGCAGCGCTTGCTCTCCGAAACGAAGAAAATACAGTGGGTCCAGCCTCTAAGCCTCTCACTCAGGGAAAAAAAGTTCTTCAAGCTGCTGAGGTCGAGCAGCAAGAAAATAAAATATCATGGCAGATCGGAGACGAGTAAATGGACCAGGGAGCTCTACCTTACCACCGGTTTACGACGATGGTGAATTGAATGCCGTTTCGCGCCGCCAACGGGCACCAGATGCCATTCGGCCACTCTGTGAGAGAACCCATCCTATCACGTAGAGCTATCACTGGTGTTCTGAGACTAAGACTTCATTTACTACTAGATCTCAAGACAGGAGTAACCCCCTCTGCATCTGGTTCGGCCTATCTAGAGATAGAGCCTAGAGAGGGAGAACATGGCTCGGGCATGAAATTGACGTGTACCGTTCACGGACCTAGGTCCCTTCCGCGCTCAGCACCATTCTCTCCTTACATGGTACTCTCAACTCATGTCAAATTCGCTCCCTTTGCTACGAAACAGCGCAAAGGTTATCTGCGCGACTCAAGCGAAAAGGATCTGAGCACACACCTAGAAACGGCCCTTCGAGGAGCCATGATTGCCGACCGATGGCCCAAGAGCGGCGTCGACGTTGTGGTCACGATCATCGAAGGGGAGTCAACTCGGCAGGACGCAGTGGAGCGACGAGTCGAGGAATGGGATGTGATGAATGTGCTGGGAGGATGCATTACCGTTGCTTCTGCAGCCATTGCTGATGCAGGCATTGACTGTGTGGACACTGTTTCTGGAGGAGTGGCTGCCCTGGTAGCGAGAAAGGATGGTCATGAAACCTCAATTGTGCTGGACCCTGTGGCGTTGGAGCACGACTCTATTCTAGCAGCTTGCTGTGTGGCATATCTGCCCAACAGAGACGAAATCACAAATCTCTGGTTTAAAGGCCAATTGCCCTCATCTGCTTCTTACAATCACCAATCACTGGTTTCAAGAGCGGTGCAGG
This sequence comes from Trichoderma polysporum, assembly GCA_030278935.1. Taxonomy (NCBI): domain Eukaryota; kingdom Fungi; phylum Ascomycota; class Sordariomycetes; order Hypocreales; family Hypocreaceae; genus Trichoderma; species Trichoderma polysporum. The sequence continues at coordinate 7,549 of JARFTM010000121.1, read as the reverse complement.
CGAGCAGAGGAACACATAGGTTGATTTCGGCGTCTTTAAGCGAAGCTATCGGTAGTGCTCAAATGTAAGCTACATATATCTTGAATAATAATGACGATAATAATGATAATAAGAATATGCATGTATATATATAACTTGACTAGATACTAAGCCTAAGTTTTAATGCCAACCCTGCTCTAATCGAGCATGTTGATGTACGTGATTAATACAGACTGCATGTATTGTTGTGTATGGCTGTGTATAGATTGATGCTGTTGAGCATAGGAAAGGCACTAAGCCTGATATTCTGCAATTATGGCAATCTCAAGTAACTTTTATTGTGATCTATACAAGGCCTTTGTTCTAAGCCCACGTCGCTTCTCCAAGTATTCCTACTTACCATTCTACTTACTATCCATAATATGCGATCAAGATTTCCAACACAATCATAACCTACACAGCGATATATCTCAGTACTCTACTCAATCGCTGTTCGCTTCCCAGTATATCTCTCGGCGGGCCATCCTTGCATTGTCCAATTTTCTTCTACCACATCGCCACCCATAATGAGCGTATGTTCCAAAAGACAGCTATCGTTCTTCATCGTAGCACCACTAAGTAGTCTACTCCCTGACCGCATCACACACCGATCCCCAATATTCAGTCTATTCAGATCAAACTTGCCCCGTGTGTTAATGTGAGCCACTACACTAGCATCGTCAATGGCAACTCGATCTCCTAGCTTGATCAAGTCGGGCTCAGTAAATACCAAGCTGGGACTACCGTTGGCGAAAATAGCACAGTCTTTACCAATCTCAGCTCCCAGTGCTCGGAAGTAAAAAACGACCCAACTGGTCCCTGTTATAAGCCCTATAACGCCTTGATTATGGTAGCATTGACGCCGAAGCCTTTCGATGCTCAGGAAAATCTGCCACCGTTGGCAATAAGAAGACTTATCCCAGTCATAGTTGCCAGGCATGCGACGGCCTAACAGAATCCATTTACTCGCAATGACAACGAGGAGCGCCAAAACTGCCAATGTCGTAAATAAGATCGCGATACCCGCCCAGGACATGAGGAATAGTATACCGACATTGAATGTTATACTTGCATCACGAGAAACAAATCGGTTCATGAGATGATCAACCACCTGTACACCGCAGACAATTGGTGCATTCCAGTAGAAAGAAGTGAAGACGGCGATGAATGAAGAGTAGCAGAAGATGGTGAACTGCCCTATAACATGATAAGGCGCAAGTTTTAGATAAAACGCACGTCCAAATGGAGACATATTATCTGTCTCTGTCATCTCCGATTTATTGTCATCTATGTCACTCTCAGAAGTGGTAAGAGTCTTTTCCTGGTGGTGGCCAAAACGCTTTCCGTTTCCCTTCGTTTTTGAAGGGCGTGATTCAGCCAGCGTATCATCACTGCTCGAATGGTGAATTCGAGTCAGTACGGAACCCTTCTTCGAATCTAACTTAGTGCCAGTGAGAGTATCTTCGCTGCTCATGTGTCGCATGCGGCGACGACTCCGATTTTTTTCATCCTGCGCTGCACTCTGACCACCAGACAGGTTAACACAATCACGGCCCTTTGAGCCTACAAAAGTGCCACCAGATATGTAAGATTTTCCTCGGCGTGTCAAAGAGCCAGAACCCATAGTAGTATACTTGCCAACTGTTACACCTGGGAGCAGACATACCCGATCTGCTATCATTGCACGGTCTTGGACGGTAATCTTTTCGGAGCCGATACCGTCTGAGGTAATAAAATGGGAGCGAGAACCAAATACGACATCATTTCCAATGTCTAGGAGATGATAGTCACCGACACTAGGGCCCGTTCCTGACCAATAAATTCGCTTGCCGATTCGACCCCCTAGTAAGCGTATAGCGACAGATGTTGCTTCATAGTGTTGGCCAAACATCGCCGTCATATCGTGTAGGCGTGAAACTGGTAACAGTATCCGCATTAAATCCGCGCGCCATGTAGTAATCGCTCCTCGGTCTCTTGCAGTGGCAGAAGTCATCTTCCCCAGTACAGCATCCAGTACCATTTTCACAAGCACAGCGAAAGCAAAGAAGACAAATGGACTGAAAAGACTCCGCAGTACCAAAGCGAAGGAGTGGAATCCCACTCGTTTGGATTCCGAGAACCAATCAAGAATGTCTCTCATTGGCGAGGCATCGGGTTTGGGCATGTCCATGACCATACCGACAAGACCACCCAACCAAGGGAGCAGTGATAAGCCCCAAGAGAGCAAAACGAGTGGGACAGTAAGAAAGCAAAAGAGAAGCATATGCGGCTCTGGCACTTGGCTGGGGGAAAGCTCCCGGTTCTCCTCAGCCGCATCCTCAAGCTCCCAACTCGATGAATTTGACCCTATACAGGCATTAGGGGGAACTACTGCACCAGGTGCTATGATTGACGCTACACCGATGGAGGCGTTCTCTCCAATAACAATTCGACCCAAATACATTGATGTGTTACCCTCCACAGCGAATGGACGACACGTACAACGCGTAAGCTTTGCCCCATTTCGGATATCGAGGAGATCCCACTCGCCAAGTATCGTGCCAGTAATCTCAACATTGCTTCCAATCTTCGCCCCCATCAAGCGATAGTATATGTTCCTTGTGCTATCACTGATATTAAAAAATCCTTTCCCGCAAATGCTTACAATCTTCTGGACCATCCACCAGCGCGTGTGGTATGGTCCCCACATGGGATAAAGTCCTTCACGATAGCGGCCGATAATCAGCCACTTGGCCGCGATACCAAACAGTGGGCAGACACATCGAATTATAAATTTTGAAAACATGACAGAGAGCACCACATTAATCAGCCGGCCTATGGTACTTTCATTCGTTGGCCATTTTTGCACATAGCTCATAAGAACAATAAAGGCGGTCCATTGGACAGCACGACGCAGTGGATAGACCACAGCAAGCGGAATCAACTGAAGAAGCATTACTACAGGGTTTGTGGAGCTGTAGGTCTTCGAACAGCCAGCTTTGTTATCATGCGTTATATCCACCGGGCGAACTTTTACCATTTTGTCGACAAAAGCAGCAATAGCGGAAACAGTCCCTTGGTTGAAGACAAGGTTGATTGGAATCTGGATAGTGAATGTAGACCGCAAGGCTGATACGAGACGCCCTGCCTTGAGAGAATCTCCTCCTAGTGTAAAGAAATCGATGTCGAGCCCTATATCCCCTGGAGGCCGGCAAAGAACATCTGCAAAAACTTTTCTAACTTTTCCTTCGGTGGACGCTTCAAGTTCCTGTAAAGAAGCATTACTCAGATCAGCAAGTAGCCGGTCCAGTGCATCGTTGTCGACAGCACCAGAATAATCAAGTGGCAAAGGATCTGACAGCAGATGTATGTGTTCTGGCACCAAGTATCCGTGGAGGGTCTTGGATAGTTGCGCTTTCAATGCATCTGGTTGTCGATTCAATATTTCTGATTTACCTTCAGCTGGACTGATAAAAGCTTGCAATGTGCCCCTGAGATGATTCTGCCGGCAATGGTGCCTGAAATCGAGGGAGATAGCAGCTTCTAAGCCAACAGATAAGGCGCCATAGTCAATAGTGCATTGTGATGAGTTGATTGGAACTGAGAGGTCGGTGTCTGGAGGGGGGCATATAGCTTGCCAATGCCTATTCAAATACGGTGTGCCATCTGTCAACTCTGGTATCCCACACCGCTGGCCCAGTTTGATTCTCAAAACCTTGTTGTTTTTCTTTGGAAGGTCATTCATATAAGTGATGAGGACTGGCCATTTAATTTGCTGTAATGATGAACGTAAAGCGGCCTGCAATGTTCTCAAATCGACACGGGGAGCATTTGTAGGGGTTACCAGTGCCACCGCAACGACTTCCTGCAGCACGTCGTGGGGTACGGAAAAGGCAAGGGCTTGAAGAATTCGCCCATAGAGAGGCGAATCTGGGGACATGGATGAATGCATAATGGCATTCTCGACTTCAAACGGCGAAATGAGCTCACCGCCTCGGTTGATGACTTCTTTGCTCCTTCCGGTGATGTAAAGGTAGCCGTCCTTATCCATGTAACCAAGATCGCCCGTATCAAACCACCCGTTTGAATTGAATACCGACTTGTCCAAAGTTCCGTCTGGTTTGAGATATCCAGGGAACACAGGCTCACCGCGTACGCATATCCTCCCGACATCACCAAAGGGAACCAAGGAGTCCGACCAATCTAGTATGGAGAGCTCTGGTCCTGTACTGATACCCGATGTACCCTCTCTGTCTAAATGGTAATTGAGTGGCGGCGTTGATATAGGCATACATCTAGTAGCACGTGTCAGTATTCTTTACAAAATAATTGATCTCATACTTCTTACTCAGTCATCCCATAACTTGGAAGAACAGTGCACTTGAATGTGTTTTGAAGTCGGTATGCCAAAGATGGCAAGAGACCGCCTGCAGCATTACATGCCAATCTGATGCAACTCTGCTGCAAGGCCGCCTGGCGGTCCGTAGCAGCAGCCAGGATGACCGAATGCATTGATGGAGATGCATAATACCACGTAACTGGAATCTCTTGAACTATATCCCAGAATAAACTGGGATCGAATGCGGAACAGCACACCGTTGACCCACCTGAGAAGACGGGAGCAAAGATATTTCTTACCAAACCTCCACTGCCACAAGCATTAGTTAAGATTTCGCACAAATTTCTCATCTTTGTATGCTTACACATGATATAGAGGCATCATATTGAGGCATATATCCGAGGCCGTCAAGCCCCAAGAGTCCACCACAAAGCTAATGCCAGCGACGATGGAATGCATTGTCAAAGGAACAACCTTTTTTGTGCCGGAAGTACCGCTCGTGAAGAGTATTAATCCAAAATCATCTGGACCATTGTAACTAGGATTCTGGCTCGGCTGTGAGACAGCAGTGCCGCTGAGGTCTTGCATTTCAAACTCATCGTTATTTTCCCACTTCATCACGAAGACCTGAATCCCTGCTGAGGAAACCCAGGAATCTCTTAGGCCCAGTCTATCACAGTCGTCGCTTGTAGTCAGTATGAACTGGGCACCAGCTTGCTGCACATCTGCACGAAATTGTTCAGCACCGGCGGTAGGATTGATTGGCGCAGAGGTATAGTAAGTTGTAACCGCGATACAGGTCACCGCCAGCAACGGACCATTGGGCAAAGCTATTGCGACAATCGGCTTTCGCGTAGAGGTGCTGGTTGGAAGCTGAAAATTATCAACAAATCTTCGTAAACCTTTGTGGGTTATATAGTCTCCTGGCGTTGATGCTCGCAAAGCTGGCCGCGAATCGCAAAGAATGAAAGATGCGAAAGATGTATAACTCTTTTTAACCAGTTCCGAAGTATCATGAATGAGCCGTGCTAAGCCCCCATCCCTATGAGATTTGGCATCCTCTGGCATTAAGTGATAAAGTCTTGTGAAGCATTTAATGAGGGGGAACGTCGGCCATGATCCTGGCACCTCGATCAATAGTAGGTGCAGTAAGGCCAGTGGACGAGAGGAAGGACATGGCGTGTTTGGAATTGCTTCTAGAATCCGTTCTTTATCAATGTCCGAGTGTAGAAGGCTTTGAAACCCTTCACATGTTCTGATTTCAGGTATTGGTAGGGAGTATAGGCTCTCAAGCAAGACTGAAAGTCTTGAGAGGGAGTGAAGGGAATCCATCTCAGGCTAAGAACTTTCGGCTGACGAGAATCAGTCTTTATTCCACTCACAATTGCGTTCAGCAATTGGCTAGGTCTCGCTTGTAAGGTCTTGTCGCAGAGCTGTGGCTCATGGAAGGCATATCAGGGAGACTCTGGAAGCAGTGGGAACTCTAACGTCATATACATGGAGGGCATTGGCAATCAAGTGATGACAATCAAGATAGACGTTCAGCAGGATGGGCGATCAGCGTAGATCACAATGGTCATCGAAAAGAAGACACATACCAGTTGCCGCATGGGATTTCCTCTCTCTTTTTGTAGCGACAAATAATAGTACCATGGCAATTGGAAAGAATGGGATGTGAGACACCACGCTCAAGGCTATACATCTAGGGGCCGATCCCGACCCCAACGACTGGGAATCCGAAATGAATGAATCCATCATCGATTAACCAAATGGCGCGAATCATGGCTAATCAAGCCCAAGGCTTCACATTTAGGAGCCGACCATCCAAATCCTAGCGACTATAAGTTATAAATTGATGATGGGTTTCATTTGATTGAGGTTGGTTATCACAACCGTTGTCGGAAGCCGATTTGGGTTGTTGCACGTCGCGAGAATAGAATGCCTATTTAGGAAGGCGGCTTGCTTCTTTCGATATACAGAAGAATGGGAGGTATGATGCCACACTGAGGACTTTACATCTAGGAGCCGGTCACTTGACAAATGCTTGCAGTATAGGCGCCGATACCGATGACTAGGAAGTGAATCAATAACAAGCCATAAGACATGTCTAGGACCAGGAATACGATATCTGGTCTTCAGAAACTGCGGGAAATGATGTCGGCAATAATGCAGCAGCTGGGCTGATCCAGCTGTAAATTGGTCACGAGAGAGCGACCTTCCGTGTCCTCTGCCTGGCAAGAAATGCACTTGATGCATTTCTGCTGAAAAATCCCAAAAATTGCATAGGGTCTTTGAACACAAAGCCAGTCTCTAGAATCTGTTGCTCATGGTAAGCAAGATAGGGCCAGTTAGAGAATGCGTGTAATTGACTTACAGCGGCACAGCCAAAATAAGGAAGCTGGCCTGGATAATCGGAACGCAGACCCACACTTGCCAAGATATCTGAAGACGCAGCCACGAAACCCTAGTTAAGTAAGGGAATGTTTGATACTGATATGTCGCCGAGTGAATGACTGCCGAGGATTCTGAAGCTTACCCTGCCAGTTACTATTTCTTAGCCGCTCCGATGATCCGTGCCAGTTAAAAGAAATGGGGGAAACAGTGGCTTAAAGCCATTCCCCTTGAAACTGAGGTCAAAACATGATCCAGAGACACCCAACGCACTTTCTACCCCCTGGGCAGCCACGACAAAAAAGGGAGAGATGCATTCCTCCCCATAACGTGATGCCTTTATATGTACTAGTACCCTGAGAAGCGACAAGATCTAGAAGTTGGTGATGGCATTTTCTCGTAAATCCTGATTTTGAATTAGATTTTCCTGATCGATACAGCAGAAGCGCTAGCAATCCTTGAAGCTACAAGCACGTACCAGATGTTCGTTCTCTAGGTTAGTATTTCGCAAGCTGATCGAGATAGGATGGTTGGAGTTGTATACATCAGATGGGTCTTCAAGAAGTACAAAGTACAACATACTGGACACCGGCCACGGAATAGGCACCTGCTAGGCCTACCAGGTAGGTATCGGTTCTAAAAGAAGCATCATTCAAAGAGCGACTACTCTACAGTTACAAGGCTAGGTAGTTAAAAGTTAATTTCTTTTGAAAGTTCTTAAAGAAAATTGGGATACGGTTTTTTTTTTCTCTTTTTTCTTTTCTTTTTTTTTTTTTTCCTTTTTTAAACACCTTTTTCAAAAATATATGTATATAAATAATA